>JAJLRJ010000009.1:25658685-25743685 GCA_024195265.1 Dendrophyllia cribrosa
CAATTGGAAACCACCATTGTTGAATCGATTGTAAACAAGTTACATGTAAAACAGGAGGATTTGCCAATAGCTGAACAAGTGATCAAGTACCAATTTTCTAACTATACGCAAATCTTTGTTTTCCATGATTGCGCCATTAGCATTTTCGCCACATTATCTAACCTACAATCTCAGCCATTAATCGTTGGAACACTTGACAATTTATAATGCTGTACCCCGTTCCGTTCCGGCGATTTTCAACCAGAACTCAAAACACGAACTTCAACTTTGATAAAATTCGTATGCTAATGAAGCAAAATGTAAACAATGACGTCAGCAAAGATTCGCCAATAGCGACTTAGTGATGCAGGTGATGCGATGACTTCTTTCTTTGCCTTTTACCACTCATCACAGTTCATGTTATTGTTCATGTAATTGTTTTCATGAAAAATAATAAATGGGGAAAACGTTTGCGGTGTGTTTATTCGCGCAATTGCCCAATTTCGATATATTAAAATTCAACTTCAAACAAAAGACATCACTACGAGGCTTAGCGGAATAAACCATATATACTGTATATATATATAAATCCCTACTATCATTCCTCTAAGCCTCGTAATAATGTCTTTTGTTTCAAGTTGAATTTTAATATATCGAAATTGGGCTATTGACCCGCGCACTTTACCACGACCCGCACATATTACCCGCGACCCGCGCAATTTACCCGCGACACGCGCAGATTAGATACTCCCGCCGGCCGTGCGACCTGGACTCTACTATTTTTCCGCTCTCGCATCAATCTCTCTCAGTCGTGTTTCGGTGTTTCGTTTCGGTGTTTCGCGGTTTAGTAATGCCCGATATCGAGAAATTTATGACCATATATGGGCAGTGTATCAATGTGTTGAATTATAATAAGGAACACATCAAGTAATGGTATTTTTGACAGAATATAATAGCAAAATAGCAAAATAGCAGAAATAGCTATTTTGCCGGAACGGACCAGAGGACTGGGTCCGCTAAGGAGGAATTATTTTTTTTAATTTATTTTTTTTTTAAGGAGGAATTATGGGTATGTTCTTTAAAAAATGTATAGTTGTTCGTTACGAATATGAATCATTCTAGGTCAGCACTTTCTCGAACACCAATAATTTTATAATGTAAATTTTGAGATATTAATTTGTAGTAATTATTAGTTTCCGTGTACCTCTGCGCCCAGAGTTGGCGGCACTGCAGCTGATTTCAGTGTGCGGGGGGTATAAGTTCCCTTTTATCCACAAAGTGGTTTTGGGTTTTCGTATCCTGCGGTTTCGTACTTAGGTACTTTTATGAAGATCGATCTTTATTTGTGATAACGAGTATTGAAATTAAGTGTACGCTGATAAGTTGTTGGCAGTCTTGTAATAAACAGGCTATGAGGTCCTTGCTGACCTACAGGCCCCTGTTATCTACACAGTTGTGTGTTTTTCTGAGTAGTGTAAGCAAAATTACGTTACAGTGAGTGTAGGTACTTACGTGCGTTTGCGCTTATTTATGATGACTTTCGGAGACTTTGATCGACCTCAAATTCACACGTAAGTCGGCGCAAATGTGTAAAAGCTGCTCTCTGGCTAGTTTTCTACTGTTTTGTTATTACTATTATTATTATTATTATTTTCTTTGGTCTGAGCGCGTCCGCAGGCCTGTGTTTAATTTGCTATTTTTGCAAATAAATTTGCGTCTACTTGAAAGTCCGTTAAGCCACCCAAAGCAGGTTTACTCTTTACCCGCGAGTAGGGGTGGTCCAAAATTAAAACTTGCGCCGGCATACGTTTCCGTTTGGCCAATCTTAGCAGAAATTCATAACTTGCTTAATTGTGGACTTCTGCCCTGAGTTTTAGCAGATTTATTCCATGTAAGGGTTAAACTACGAGCAGTCTCTCTTTCCCAGCTTAGTCCGTCGAGCAAGAAACGAAAAAACATTAGCGAGGGATAATGGCCGCGCGAAACTGGGGGCGCGCTTGCCTCGCCCCCAGTTTCGCGCGGCCATTATCCCTTCGCTAATGTTTTTTCGTTTCTTGCTCGACGGACTAAGCTGGGAAAGAGAGACTGCTCCTAGTCTATGTAAGGGTTTTAACTATACAATGTATTTCTCTGTTCCTCTTTCATTTTACTGGCTAAAAATCGAAACACATTGTTCATAGCGAGTGTTTTTTTTTTAATCTTTATTTTTTATCAAATATAAAGCAATAACATTATTGTTAGGACTAACTTACAAATCTATACGTTAATAAATTACAATGGAAATCTTTTGTACTAGAATGATTTCACAAAATCCGTAAAAGAAAAGAAAACCATGGAATTAGTGTGTAAGTGTCTATATGACTAATTTCTATTTTCACGGGTTATGTGAAACCACTCTATCTTTAGTACAGTACAGTCATTTATATCATTTTACTAATTTACAAATTTACAAATTTACTAAATTACCTAAAAATGTGTAAAAAAACCAACCAATACAAGCAAAGTGCTGTCTTTAAAAGACTGCAATAAAAATGTTTTAAGTTAATCTATTATATCATACTTGTACTCTATAATATCCTAATAATATCGTAGTAATATTGTATTTCATGTCGAATCGCATATGTCAAAGAAAACTCGCATTCTTATTGGCTAACGAAGTGAGTGTATTTAGCATGGAATTGCATACCTGAGAAGTGATATTGCATGGCATCTTTGAGTGAGGTGCAGGATTGCAGAAAATTAATTCAGTGTTTTTTAGAACGAAGCATGATACAATTGATACAATAGGATGTATTGTTATTCAGTGAGATAGAAATATGATTTCCATCTCATTAAACTAGTTTTCTGCAATCCCGCACCTTAGTGGTCATAAAACGGAATTTACAGATAAACAATTAGGTTCTCTCCTGACCGCGCGTGATTCACCGTGATTTTGAATTAGTCTTGGATTTCTATTCGCTAGCTCTTGACAGTTGGCTTTAAAATGGCTCTCTCGCTGGAAACGTTAGTTTTCTTTGACATATGCGATTCAAGAAAAATTCATTGCCAGACTCGTGAATTCCACGTTAAATTTCACTTGAAAACAACCGACATCGCCCTCATCGCGATATCGATTTTTCGCGTGAAATTTAACGTGGAATTCACTCGTCAGGCAATGAATTTTTCAATTGTACATATTCACTCGTCCTCTGCTCTCTGTCCTCGAGCAAAGTTCAAAAACACTTGCTCTAAGGTGGTCTGACTAACAGAGTAATCTTCAATGTTGAAATTCATCTTGACTCTCTCAATTGTGCCAAACAGATGAGCCCACGTCACTGTGGTATCGCGGATGTGATAGTGGACCATGCCCTGATGCTCGTCTTTCAGCACGCTGCCAGGGAATGAGCCTTCTATAAACTGTTTCAGCGGTCTAGTGTCGGGTGTGTCACTAGACACTCTAGCTAGAAGCGTGTATCCTTCGCCAAATTTGTTTTTAAGATGTTGCGGGCTTCCCAGACATTTGAATCGCCCATTAACCATGATGGCAAGTCGAGTGCAAAGAGCTTCGCATTCCTCCATACTGAAAATTAGAGAAGATAGAAGATTCTTAGCCAGGTAATTACTAATAGATCCTAATGGACTCCTGATAAAAAAAGTAACTAGCCGGGAGGAAGTTTAACAGGAACGAGCAGGATTAGCGCCAGGATTAAATCCAAATCTACACGTTAACAAAACTGATCCTTGGAAATTGTTTTATAGCCCACACTTTGACTGCTCTCAAATTGTTGGTCAAAATTAACAGTAAAAACACTTTCAATAAGAGAAACAGAACCTAGATTAACAGTGTAACCCCAGGATAGTGTTAACCTAGATTAACAGTGTAACCCCAGGATAGTGTTAACCGGCTTTCGAACAACTGGGCCCAGGGGTTAAATGCCTTCTCTTTTTTTTCTGTTCTGAGCTCTGTGCACACAATTGATTTTCAGACATGTGGCTGTTCTTGATATCTCAATGAAAGTTAGTTTAAGCGTCTTTAACAGTAACAGAGCAAGCCTTTTCAATTTCAAACACTCACCTATGTGACGTAATCACAATACAGCGTCCATCAGCCCGAACACGTGACAGTGCATCCCATAATAATCTTCTCGCTACTGGGTCCATGCCAGTTGTCGGTTCATCCAGAAAGACCACAGGGGGGTCCCCAACCAGCGATATGGCAGTGCTTAACTTCCGCTTGTTTCCACCACTAGGGAGACGAGGGTACAGTAAACATGAAAAAATGTATATATATATATATATATAATTGTATTACTGAATAATAGCTGACCGGCTATAATTTTAAGAAAAAAACGACACATGTTTCCACAAGTGTAGTAACATTTAGCATCGAGTTCTAAGAAAAGGTCGTCAGGAAAGAGTCCGATAGTGGTGACTTTCAAGTCTGGCTCCTTTGAATCCACTTACGATGGCTTATTTTTGTATTTGACTCATCGAATATCGCGAAAATTAAACCGGCCAATTTTGGGCGATTTTCGCGAATTCTAAACCCCGTGAAAATCAAAGGCATTATGATATCACATATATTATATATCCACTAACATGAGGTCAATAACGCTCTGGCTCTTACGCTGGTGTCCAAAGGTTTGACTATGTAAAGGTGAAGATCAGAAATACCTGTATGAACTGGTTAGTTTATCAGCATGGTCCTGAAGCAGCAAGGCTTGAATAAGATCCTCGACAACATCCGCTATCACGACTTCCGGTACGCCTCGTAGCCTCGCATACATGTTGAGCAGCTCTCTTCCGGTCAGCTGATCTATCAAAGCATCAAACTGCGGGCAATAACCAACACGCTGACGAACCTGGAAAAAATAAAAAGCAGCAGCTTTAAGTTTGTCTGAAAACTTTTAACTTTAAGAAAAATGAGCCACCATATCACCCCACAGGTGTTTTTCATGCAGGACGTCTGTATTTAAATCGAATAAGGGTATGTAAATGTTGGCTATTGTGGAGGGAGAAAACTGGAGTGACCAGGCAAAAACCCTTGGAGCAAGTGAAGAACCAACAACAAACTAAACCAGGGTCACAATGGTTGGAGGTGAGTACTCTCACCTCTAAGCTAACCCTGTTCCATTAGTTCAGTGGAGGATCCAGGGAAAGGGCCCCAGGGGAGGAGGGGCAGGGGAGGGGCCCCACCCAGGCCCGGCTTATCTCGCCAAAACATAAGGCACTAAGGGCCGCAACATTTTTCACTCTCTAAAATTTTCACTCCGGGCACCCCTTATTCACTCGTAAAACAAAGGATTTAAAAGACAACTATTAACAATACTCAACCACAACACAATAGCTAACGAATAATGACTGGAGTAGTTTGTCCCGTAAAATATGATGAAATGTCTTCGTTTCGTTTGAACAACGGTTTCAGATTGCTAATCACTGGAAACAAACAATCTCCTAAAACGTGATTTCACCGTGTGTCACATGACCAAATACTCCACCGCCCTGGCCGCCATTTTGAAAGCGGAGAAGGCCTGGGGACTAGGTTGGTGTTCTAGAAACTGTCAAAAAAATCGCAGGCTCAAAGGATTGTTTACCGATTGAAACAACTCACCCTGTTCATGTCATCTCTGATGTCAAACCCGTCTACTACAGCAGTCCCGGATGACATGGTCTCGTCACCAGTCAACATGCGGAAAGTTGTTGTCTTGCCAGCGCCGTTAATTCCCAGAAGACCAAAACACTCACTCATAGGGACCCCCAGGCACAACTGATCCACAGCAACCAATGGCGAACGACCTGAAAATCAAAGTCAGCATAAGTGATTCATTGGGTGCTTACCGTTTTTCGCTAAACCTCTAGGAGTCAATGGGTTAAATAACTGGATTGTTCCTCTTCAGGCAGGTATATAAAAGGCTATTGGGGAAACCCTTTAATGGACTGGCATTCCCTCCAGTAAGGAGTAGTAATATTCCAAGTTTTTTTTTATCTGACTAAAGTCAAGTGCGAGTAGTAATCTCGACCCATATCTCTTTCGCTGGCAGCCGGCCGAGAGGGATCTTGAGACTAAATTATTGCAGGCACTTGGAGGCCACTATGTTCGTGCGAGTTTGCCTCGGAACCAAGTTGGGAACTGAGCCTGATTCTCAAACGTTTTTCCTTCTCTTGAGAGCTTCTTCTTGACGTCATGTGATCGTTGAATATTTTTACCAATCAGAGTACGTTCGGCCCCATTCTTAAAATTCCTGATGAAGAATAAAACCGTCAAAACAACCACTATGATTGGTGGAAATATTCAACGGTCAGATGACGTCTAGAACAACCCCTTAAACAAAGAACATCAGACGGGGAGAGGAGGGAGTGAATGCGAGCGGCCTCAGACCGTCTGAGAATCGGGCTATGTTGGGAACGGCAAGATTAAAGAAAAACTTACGTCCATTTCCTGCGAACACCTTAGTTAACTCTTTGATAACCAGCACGTCACTCATTCTCTCTGGCGCCATCACCCTTGTTTTCTCCGCTAGAACATCATCATCATCAGCCAGTGACGATTCCTCGCTCACGACCCCCACGATCGGGTTAACACGCTTGAAGATTCGCGTAAACGCGTGGAAAACCCTATACTCGATTATAAGGACGAGGGCAAAGAAAACAATCCCTTCCAAGGCCAGGAATACCAAGTACCGACCGACACCAGGATTATCCCAAGCAAGGTAATTCTCTTGGAACTCAAGCGTTCTCCCGCCTAATTCTCGAATGTATTTTTCACAATCTTGTTTCTTATGGGGGATGGGCAAATTGGTGTGGACACACATGTCGACCGCCTTGTTAAAGAAATCCAGTGCATTGTAGTTGCTGAATATATCACTCAAGCCTTGGCCGAGGCAGTAGTTAGGGAGAACAAGGAAGGCCCATTTCAGGGCGTTGGCTACATCCAGGAGATCAAGTTCTGAATATGAAAAAAGAAACCAAGAAGATTTCTCAAATGACTAACTTTCAACTTGTCTCGCTTAACTTTTGAGTCTTTGAGTCTCTCGTCGAAAGCTAATGAACCCAACATCCCTATGGATCTGCTTTCAATTTTCTTCCGTGGGAATTTCTGTACTTTGCTTAGGGTTTTTAAAAAGGGTTTTACATAAAATAATTTACCTGGAATGCTTAGAATGAAGACAGTCAGAAGTGCGGCCAGCCCAGTAATAACGTTGAACATTGTTAGAATCACGAAGGCCGTTGAAGCCGTGCGAAATACAAAGGAGAAGAGATACATGAGTGGAATGATGGCCCAGCCATATAACATCAGCAGCAAGAACAAGTAACCTATACGTGGACCTGAAATGTAAAAAAGTAAAGTGCTGCACCATCTATATTTTATTCAGTCGGTAAAAATCCTGAGCTACGATTTGCTACGATGATCAATGATCAAATATCATCAAATATCGATGATCAAATATCAACAAGTACCTTTTATTTTCGGCGAATCGGTATCCAAAGTTTACTTTTATACGATAAAGGAAAGTGAGATTTTTACGCTCGAATTCTCTATAATTCTCGACCGCCGTCAAACCGCTATGTTCCTGTGGCCTGTTTGCCAACAGCTGGTGGTTTCCAATCCGAACATCCACACAAGCGCTCCGAATCGCTGTCTGATAAACTACAGAACATTATTGATAATGACGTGCGCGCTAACATGAATAACTCGGTCGAAGATTGATTAACGGGTGCAACAAATACGAAGGAAGCGCGAGAAAATCCTTCGGAACGCGGGGCACGGTGTAATACTCTTAGCTGCTTCATGCTACGAAAACTGGAGTTAAGCGCCAGCTGTATAGATTGCCTGTGACTCGACTGCAGTTTTACTATACTGAGCTTAAAACAAGTTATTTTAGGAAGAAAAGAGACTTTACAAACCAGTGTAAGCTGGGACGTCAAAAGCTGCCACAAGGACCAAAATCGAGAGGGATGGAACGAGGAAGTTGATTAGGTCCCATGTGTAGGCAGAGCTCCAGTAGCTTATTGGGTCAACACCGCTGACAAACTGCACGTGTTTCGCTTTGTTGCTTCGTTCTTGGACAAGAAACACCACAAAGCTGGACGCCAAGAATGCCATGCCAAATAACAGATTGAAGGAGATTTGGAACCCAAGTCCATTGCTACAGAGAATGAAACAACATTAAAACGAATCAAATAACTTAATTCGAAGGGAAACTATTGCGTGCTAGTTTTGACGCAAGAGTGCATGCAACAGCAAGAGTGACAATTTAGAACGTAACGTGAACACAGTTGAAGCTCATCTTGAGGACTCTTACACGGACGTCACTCTAGAGTAGTTTAATTGGTTGTCGGAAGTAATTTCGTGATTGCTTTGGTTTTGCATTATTACGCCTTTGTGATTGGCTGAAAAATCTCGCGCCACTTTCTCGCTTGTGACTTGACTGCACGCGTTTTCCCGCGGTTGGCGTCCGTTACATTTATTTGCTCTGAGTTCTGATTGGTTCATTGGATTGTCTTTGTCTGTTGTGATTGGCCAGTGTAATTACCTCATTGGTTTTGGTTTTATGACAATAATTGAAAACTGCTTTATTATGGACAGCTAATTTGGGCCCAGAAAAATTGACATCTACATATTTTTTTATTAAAAGACGATTTTTTTTTCTCCAAAATGAACAAAAGGTATGCACTTCCTTTGGTTAGTTAGTTCGTTAACATACAGACATTGTTGTATAGTTGTATCCATAACATGGAAATGACAGTGAAAAGTTAAGAACAATTTTGGAAACATTAAAGAATCAAATTTTAGGAGGAATCTTTAAGAAAGATCTATAATTGACATATTATGAACCACAATCTTAAAATGCACGATGGGTCCAACAACCGAGGTCTGCGTTGGAGTTACTTGACGCAATTTTTTTTAAATTTCAACTTACGGACAAACTTGCGTTGGGTGCAAGAAGACGCAAGTTGCTGGAAGTTGTAAAAACCCATTTCATTGCAGCCTTGTGCACGTGATTATACCAATGCAAACAATACTAAAACAACTTGTGGTCACTTGTGACTACTTGCCTTTGGTGGCCAAGCAGTGAAAAACGTGCCCCTTTGCGAACACATTTGAGCTCGAACAAAGTGTTCGCAAGTACACGCCAGTCCTGGCCAATCGGCGTCGCAAGATATTGCAAGTTAACCTGCGTTCCTGTTTAGCCGGGCTTTACAGTTAACTCACCGCTGTAAATCGTCAATGGATTCCTGAGCTGTTCTTGGCAGCGGATGATTGACTGTTGTCACAGAGTAGTTTGTCCCGAGCTTAGACCGCAGTATACCCGCGTCCGCGGCCGCAAGAGACACCGCGATAGAGTGGTAAGCTTGGTTGTTGAACCACGCCGTCACATTCACTGAGAGAGAAAAATAAGACAAAGTGAATAAACCAGTAAACCAGAACTACAGTCATTAAATTCTAGAAGTTTTCTTACTAAAACAAACTTGCCTATTTAATAGACATCTACTATCAGAGTGGTTTTCAGTTGAGTGGCGTAGAAACTAAAAGCAAAGTAACCACTGGCCAATCATAACAGAGACGGATAATCAAACGAACCATTCAGAACTTGAAGCAAAGAAACGTCGCCGGCGCCAGGCACGTGAAAACGCGGTTTTACTTCTGATTGGTTGAAAAAGAGGCGCGGGAATTTTTAGCCAAACACAAAGCGTAGCAATGCAAAACCAAAGCAATCGCGAAATTACTTTCAATACTCAAATGAAAACCGCTCTTATTGGAAGCAGACAGCTTCTTTTCAGTTATCATGCTCGAGTCATAATTAATACAAACAAGGAGTTAAAATTAGAAAAAAATACAGCGATATACACACCGAAGTGGCCAAGCCATCCAACTAACAAGAAGTTTATTAGTACATGAGGTTCAAACAGGTTCTTTAATGTACAGTTAGGATTTACTGTACAAATAACCGAGAAAATGATGCTGTAAATTATTTGTCAGTTTTTTTCCATCATTTGCACAATAGGAAGTGGAGTTGGACAACTGTTTAGGATAAACAAGATTACCCTTGTCTTTTTTCTTCGCAAAAGTGGCAGCAATCAAGTCTTTTTTGTTGAAGTCTCCAAGTCCATCTTCCTTAGCTTTAGTCATCAAGTACTGCCTCATATCGCCAGTCACGTTAACAGGGTGTGTCTCACCATCAGACCACTGCGTTCTGTAACGTTCGGCTAAGTGACGTGTTTCTGTAGAACTGTTGGAAGAATGAAAAACAATTGTTTCATATCCTGATCCTTGAAGGAAGTGGCATAACACATTTAGCTTGTTTAATTGTTGGAATACATTTTGATTCTTTGACTACACCTGCTACATAGTTGCCTATGCAGCCGTTATTTGGGTTGTACCCAAGAGCGTTGCGTGACGATCCTCGGGAGGAGCGTTACGAGACGAACCAAAAACCGGCTGCCTAGGAGAACACCTCCTACACTGTTGTTGGTATTTTGCCTTGCGTGGATTTACCACCTTTCAACCGTTAAAATATTATCTTCTCATCGAAAAAGACAAAATTGCATCAACCCGTTATAGCATACGGCGGAACATATGCAAATTTCACCCCTTCCATCGGTCGATCGGCTGTAAATATAAGTTCGCGATATTCAATGGTCACCTGCCTTACCTATGAGGACGGCGTTGGAGGGAGGGAGGTTGCGGAGTTGGACGCAGGGGGTGGGGTGTCGGTGGGGCAAAACGCCTGGGAGAGAGGAAGGTCCAAAGGTTGTTTCGTGTTGACGAGTTCACTCATAGTAGGCTTTGGTTAAAAATACATAAAACACTTACCTGTCTGCAGCCCAAGGAACAAAGTTGTTCTGGTAGTTATGTGTAGATAAATTGAGCGCTGGTGAGTCAGTCGGTTGAGGGAAAGTCTTAGCATTAATGAGCGCGATAAGTGTGTACACCAAAGGAAGGAGAAGCTGAGACAAAAGGGCCAGCTTGTGACGTTTGGAGTGAAGCAGGCGCTTGACAAACATTGCGTACCACCGCTGACGAAACAGACTCAAGCCAGAAGAGTGGGCATAGTTGCTGTAATCGCCAAAAGTGCCGTAACTGCCAGACGACGCTCCGAATGTTCCCAATCGAGAAAAAACCGATCGTTCAGTTGGTTTTGGGACGTCTCCATTCATGTGCGCGCCATTCACTGAAGCTGTTTCTGGAAAATTACCAAAAATAGTAATAAAATTAGTTTCACACAGGTTTCCCAATAGAAACATGTCTCAGTCGTAGTTTCCATAGGTGGTTGGTGGTCACGAACAATAAAAAATGTTTGCATAAAAAAAGAGTTTATTTCCAAAGGATGAAAATTTCATTCTTTTGACCACCAACATGGCCGCCGTGGATAAGTAGGATCTTCCCTGACAGGCAATTGGACATCTCTGACGGCCCCAAAACATGAAAGAAGCACACAACACCATATATAACAAACGAATCCCCTGGGATGCTGTAACGAATTTTTTTAGAAATCATACTCCATGAATTACAAAGATCACTTAGGTTATGACTCTCAATTGCTTCTCTGGGACAGTTAAAAGGGAAGGGGTCGGGGGGGGGGGGGGGGGGGGGGGGGGGGGGGGGGGGGGGGGGGGGGGGGGGGGGGGGGGGGGTGGGGGCTTTAATAAACTGAAACGTTTTCTCGCAATCATTAATAATTCATCAAGTTTGAACAAAGAAAATCATAAGAATGACGGTGGTGTGGATACCTAATCTTCATTAGCGTAGATTTTGGCGATTTTACACCTTTGTTTTTTCTGTATTTAATGTTCAGTTTAAAAAACTATATCAAACACTCGAAAGAGTGTTCCATCAGGTATCCAAACACCTCGAAGTTGATAAACAAAAAACTCGGCTGCGCATCGTGTTTTCAACCCGCTTCTCGGTGTTTTGAAATCCTGGCGAAACACTCTTCCTCGCGTGTTTGATATATTACGGCTTCAATATTCATGATTACCAACCTTCTTTGTCCTGATTTTGCAGTTTATCACTGAGTGTACTGTCCATTGCCTCTCCGACCTTGAGAAACACTTCTTCCATTGTGGTAACTGAGGCTCCATAACTTGCGATTCCCAGCTCCTGACGATGATTTTCCAGTTCCAAGAAAAGAGTTTCAAATTTTCCTGTCGCTTCACTTGGCAAAATAAATGATAGCTCAGCACCTGGTCAAGACACAAAATTATGAACCAAAGCTTACAGTGTAACATTGCAGTTGACCGTTTCCTTTTGTTCCTTGCCTCTAGAAGCCATGAAATAACTAACTTTTTGACCCATGCGTTGAGAGCTGTAGCCTTCCACACCTGAGATGGCCTTTGGGCTTGTCATGAAATCTCTCCTCCCCTCGCTTACCCTTTTTTCCATGTTATATTGTCAAATGCCACCAAAATATTCAAAGTTAGAGAAAAATGTTCAACTCACCGATATTGCTCTCCAACACTGCTGTAGGCACATGGCTGCTAACCACAGAGATCACCTTCGAAACATCACAGTTTGGCTCCTTTACCATGACCATGTGATAGCCCACCCCGTATTTGTTTTTAAGGAAGAGAGAAGACCCACAGCATTTGATATTTCCCTCTGCCATTATAGCAATCCTGTCGCCGAGGATGTCAGCTTCGTCCATGAAGTGTGTGGTGAGCAGGATGGTCCTTCCTTCCTTCTGTTGCTGTAACAAATCCCAGGTGAACCTGCGAGCTGATGGATCCATGCCAGATGTTGGTTCATCTAACATTACAACCTGTTCAAAGGAATTTGATGTTTATGACGTCATCTTCACCATCCGTTTACACTTCACTCATTAATAATTCATCAAGTTTGGACGGGGAAAATCATAAGCGTAACGGTGGTTTAGAAACCCGATCTTCATTAGCATAGATTTGGGCGATTTTATACTTTCGTTTTCTCTGTATTTGATGATCAGTTGATCACTCTTTCTCATGTTAATACATCAAATGCCATAAAGGGCTTGTATGCACCCTGATCCTACTTTTGCATCTGTGGATGAAATCCTAAGGACGATATTAAAGCAGCTACGTCGCCTAGTTTTTTAAGTATCATTTGAAAATAGAGGAACTTCTCTCAAGTTCAATACGTAACTTAAAACAAAGAAAATCGCAAATGTTGGGGATATACACCAGAATTTCAGTATCTAATTGCAAAATAAGTCCTAACTTTGATTCATATATTTGGCTACGATTCTAGAAAAACGTCATTTTTATATCAAAGCTAATTGGACACATCTTTCTGGTATCGTGGAAATAATTTTTTAAGTCTTATTGCAGTTTCAGTTTGGCATGGGATTTAGGTACGATCTCTAACCTTGGAACCAGAAATAAGTGCTATTCCAACAGAAAGCTTTCTTTTCATGCCACCAGACAGTGCACGGATCTGTGTGTGTCGCTTGTCAGTAAGTCCAATGCACTCAATCATTCTGTCGACTTCCTGCTTTACACGGTGGGATGGACAGTTCTTTAACTTGGCAAAGAACCACAGATGCTCTTCAACCGTCAGGCGGTCGAACAATACGTCATGTTGTGGACAAAGGCCTGGAAAATAATTTCCATTTTTACCCTTAAATTCTTAAATACGGTAGTTCCATCTAATTTCTAACACTTTGTGCAAAATTTGTAATAACTTGTAAAGCCAAACCCCAATCAGAACTCGAAGTAAATACAAGTAGCCGCGCTAAGAGCGGGAAAATGCGTGGGAGCAAGTCATGATTGGTTTAATTTGATTCTATTTCTGATTGGTTGAGAAACTGGCACGATATTTTTTAGCCAATCACAAAGCATAGCAATTAATGCAAAACCAAAGCAATTGCGAAGTCCTCTGCTTCCAGACTCTACGTTGGGTCATGTGATCATGATGTAGTTCTTACTATGGCCTAAGTAGCAGGAACTAGAAAGGGGCGAGGAAACGAGGACATTGAGTGAGCGAAGCATGTTGTGAGACTGCAGCCCTTTCTTGCGCCATGTGCGACCATCCAGATGAAAACTTAATTGAACATTACTTTCCTGTCAAGCTGTTTTTCTGGCACTGTTAGGCCATAACTCACCCAGACTGCTGCGCACTCCACTGATATTGTCTCTGATGGAGCTGCTGTTAACAAGCGCTGAACCAGATGTTGCAGGAAAGAGCCCTGTAAGCATGGACATAAGCGTCGTTTTCCCAGCTCCATTGTGGCCCAGCAGTGCAGTTATCTGACCTTCATACATATTCAGTGATACTCCATTAACAGCAACTTTCTTTCCTGTATAAAAGAACTCGTTTGATGTCTTTGTCAAACAAACTCTCAAAAAAACCTCTATTCTGATTGTCTTTAAAAGCAGTGAAGCTTTAAGGAAAAAGATGCAGGGGCGGATCTAGGGGAGAGGTGCAGGGGGTGCACCCCCCCCCCCCCCCCCCCCCCCCCACTTGCCTAGTCTGCGTTGTTCGCTTTTTAAATTTGTTTACGTCACCCTTCAGTTACGTCATTCCTTAGGGGTGCACCCCCTCCTAAGAAAAATCCTGGATCCGCCCCTGAGATGCATGATGTCAAATCAATTAGAAGTTAGACTAGTAGTAATCATAGATTATAGTGCGTCTCCTTATACCGTAGCACCTCGTCTTGACCTACGTAGTACCTCAGTTTCAGCCATTGTTGAAAGGGGCTATGTCATGAGATATGTCACGCAGGCAAAAACGTCGGACCGACGTTAACAAATTCACGCTATCGCCGTGGAAAATCCTTCAATTCTGCCGTGCTGTGTACTCCGAAAGGTCTCAGATTTTTCCGACATATTCAGCATATGTTTAATCAGTTGACTGAGTTGAGCACGGACAAAGGTTCTTCTCCGGGGCTAATTGCTGTGAAATCAACCCAAAAGTTGTCATATAGTTTTCTCTCTTCTACGAAAGTAGTGTGCTTTCAATGCTGTCACGTAATTTATAGTAACACGCGCAAGCGATCTCAAGGTCAAACTACATGTAGGTCACGAACGCGAACAGTATTAGCTGCAGTAGTTATTTTGATCTGTTTTGAATGAAGTCCAGAAATTTTCATTGCTCTCTCTTAAGCGAATATTAATCCTTGCAATGAGACAAAGGACGATTCAGAGGAATTCTAAGATGGGCAGGCGTTCGCCTGGTGCGGCCGGCAAGACACACAGCGAATCGCTTCATAGAACATCGCGAAAAAGCGTCGTCGGTATTTAGGTGAAAGCTTTTCAAATCAGGCAAAGAACCACAGAAAAATAAAGTTAGAGCGTTCAAAACATACCCGAACGGTGCTAGAAGCGAGGAAAATCCAATGACGTCTTGTTTGATTCCAAAGAGACCCAACAACTAACTTGGTTCGAAGAAGAACCTTCATCCATTTTCACTGTGTACTTTTAGACGTTGAGATATTTAGCCGTACCGTACGATTTCAAAATCGCGAAAATATCCGAAACTACATCAAGCCAAATAGGTTATTTACATTTGACATTTCGGAGCACTTAGCTCCCCAGGATTGAATGGATTGTGCCTGATAATGCTGGATGCTATTGTGACGTTTCAAGATGGCGCAGATTTGGTACCGACACTTTTCTCGATTCGTTCCGCCTAGCCGACAAGATTAGGAAGCGTCTCCTTCGTCGACGCAAATATGCCTAATTCATTATGACTTCTGAAGGCTAGTAGGTGTGAAATTATAACCAATGACTGTACATTCAAGCGGTTCAAGATTAGTAATGCGACATGCTATGAAAACCACAGAACCGTGGAAATATGAAGCCAAACTGCCCCACTCACTTTCGTCCACTATCCCGCCCACATTCGTTGATAACTACTGTTGTATTCCCGAGGAATCAGGTTTGTGTTCAAAGCCCAGACAAAGAATAATTGACAACAGAATGGTGAAATGGTGAAACATGACACAGTGCAAAGGTCTTGTGTGTTAATATTTCAGCACGATTCCTCAGGAATTTAGGGACGGACCATTAGATTTTTGAGGGGGGGGGGGGGGGGGGGGGGGGTTGGGCAATTTTTTGATGCAGGATATTTTTTTCTACGCTCGAGACTGTGCAGGATTTTTCTTTTTGTCATGATTTGCTTGCACGATTTTTTTTTTTGGCGAGTCTATATGTTTTAATGCCAGACACATACACGTGTTAGGAATACTAGAAAGGCCATACTAGAGACAGAAATACTATAGCAAGTCAGATCTGATGTTACAGCAGCTTGATATAGCATGAAGCCTGCCGTGGGCAAAGATCTCATGGATATACTAACCAGACCGTGAAACAAAGACTAAACAATAGACTACACGGAAATAATAGATCACAAACAAAGACTATAACAATGGGGAATCATTGTGTGTATATCCATGAGATCTAAGCCCTGCCGTGTTGTTGTAACTGCTCCTACAATTTTCTTTACACCAGCCCCCTGTTGATGTCGCTTCCACAGCGCATCGTAGTACACCCAACCATCTTACATCACCATCTTACATTACACCATCTTGTGACATAGGTTGTTCGTAGATATGTCTTGAGCCTTCTTAGGGCAGAGGCCGAGCGCTAACTCACAGCATTAATGGATTTGTTTGATGGATTTGTCGGTAGCTGGAGTCCGATAGCTGACGTCCGAGTAACTCAAGGGGTATTGAAATGCTTGGTTCACAATATCCAATCTCCAGTCTAAAGTCACAATATCTCCGATGCTAAAATTGTAGGCTTTTGATTAATTCACGGAATATTTATTTTGCAAACTCTAATGCATTAAAGCGCCCCGCCATCACATCTGGTCAAAGGATGTTGCTACACTATTCATCTCCGCCCACCGCCATTTTGAGCTGTAGAGGGTTGGTGGGGCAAATGCCCCACCTGCCCCACCGGTAGCGCCGCCCCTGCAATTACAAGCTTGTTGTACAACACATAAACAAAGTATTTCTCATCCATTGAGATATACATGTACCTACAATGCCACTGTACAACTATAAAAGAGCCATTCCTTGTGTCAGAAAATATCTTACATGCTTATGAAATCAGCTGAAAAGCCTACAAAGAAACAACTTACGTCGGGTCAAAAATAAACCATTGTTATTGGCTAAACTAAACAAGCCAATGAAAAGATAGAACATTTGATCCTCCCCAAGCACCCATAAGTCGCTAACATTCTACAACGACTTCAGTGTGATTTATTTGTGTTCTGACCATCTGCTCCTGGATATAAAATATTGATCTAAAAATATAAAGCTTTGCAGGAATTTTTTTTTCTGGGGTTTTCGTTTTGCACGATATTTTTTTTGCAGTTCACGGCCGTGCTCGAATTTTTTTTTGGTATTTGCCCAACCCCCCCCCCCCCGCCCCTCAAAAATCTAATGGTCCGTCCCTTAATGGTATTTATCAGCAAAAGTGGGTGAGGCAATGAACCAAGTGGGCGGGGCAGTGATGTGTTCCACAGCTCGGTGATTTTCAAAGCAATTTAATATGCACAGAGTGAAGTGAAGTTAGTCAAGTCAAACCTGTTTCAGAAGAGAACACTTTCTTGAGGTTTTTAATTTCAATCCCAGGTATCAAACCCACTGGTTCCTTTTCAATGAACTCTGGTGCTGACAGTTGAGAAATGGAGCCATTTTCTAAGTTATGAAAATCATTTACTTCCACCTATAAAGTTGTATAAATACAGAACATGTTGTGACATAGTAACCTGTTAATAAGGAGTCACCAGTTACAGCTGGCATGTTTATATTTGCTATTAGTAATGAAATATTGATCTTACTGATAATGGAAATTCTCCATTTCTTCGTTTAAGTTTTGAGACATATAAGGCAATGCAGAATATTATTTTTAATTAATAGAAAAAGGTTTATCACTGGGCTATGATTTAGGTGAAGCTCAGGCCGTACACTGAATGCCAACCGGGTCTGCATGGCTGATGAATCCCTGCACTCCAATTTGACAATGTCACAATGGGTGATGCAGGGATGTCAAAAGTAGCCAGGTTCCAGCAAAAAACTCAGTGACCACCTACTTTGTCATATCAGCCAGCTTTGCTCTGCTAGTGTGGCTGAACATTCAAACATTAACATAACAGGGTTAGCCTGATCAGGGGCGTAGCTAGGATTTTTCAGACTGTGTCATGCCCAGGGTACTTACCAGATTATCATGTCGACATCCACACTGTGTTTTACTAACATTATCACACAAACGGGGGGGGGGGGGGGGGGAAACATCACTAGGTATTGGTCAGAGCAGGATTACTTGAACTCAACAAGGACCTATGGATTACAAATCTGGCACCCTATCCACTCAGCCACACTGCCTCATTTAAAGTGGATTGTATTGTTCCAGAAAATATCCATACCTCCCCCGCAGGCAGTTTTTATGTTTACCCCCCCACCCCCCCACTTACCCCTCTGGAAATTCCAGTTTGGCTTCATACTTCCCTTTAACTTTTTCACAGCCACAGGCAACCATAGTCACCTTACTCATAAGTGGCCAAAAGTGACTATGGTCACCAGACACTTTTTGGGAAATAACATGTTTTGCCATGAAGAGAATGAAATTTGAAAAAACTTGGCTGCAAAAGAGTTAAAAACTTTGACTTTTGAGAACCACCCCCCTCCCAATGACCTTTCTCACAATGAATTTCCAATGACCTTTCATTGGGGGAGTATGCCTTGGATATTTGCTGAAACCAGACATCAAAAGATCAATTAACACAGTCAAATTTTTACCTCTTTGCTTTTTCCACACCAGTAACTGGGCAAAACAGGAAAGTACCAAGGCTGTGGAACACCAAAATCTCCAGGAAAAACAGCCTCAACATACCAGGCTATCAAACCATAAATCAACGAATCTACCACAAACATAACCATGACAAGACCAAGAGTAAAATCATCATCAATGGAAGGTCCTTGGTTGAGATTTGACCACTGGGATCCTGTACCAGCGCCTTCAAATTTCCCTATCAACTGGGCTCCCATTGACATTGCAACGTTAGACAGAAGGCATGATGCAGCTTTAGCTCCTAAGCCCATTGTGTTGTAGTACTGTGCAACAAATAAGTATGGAATGTAACTGCAGAACCAAATAATTCCTCCAGCAGCTGCGGCAATGTTTGCCTTGGAGAAGAACACACTGACACAGAAGCAGAACATAATGGATGATATCGCATACAGCATGAGGAAAACAAACAGAACAGTTGGAGAGGTTTGGTTCAGGACCCGGCCATTTGAGTTAAACTTTAAGGTAAAAAAAATAGTTGCTAAGGTAACAATGATAAGAAGGAATACAAGGTATTTTGTGAACCACGCCAACCAATGCAGCCAACCATTTAGTCCCATCATCTTCATGGATTCCTAAAAACAAAGAATACAGTATCTAGTCATGTTATTGCAAATCAAAGATTCTTAACTTGAAGGATTTTTGTCAGGTCTTCAAAGATCTCAAAACATCATGTAAGACTTTTATCATGAATGTCACACTGCTGTCTGCAGGTAGCTTTAAAAACCTTGTTTTATGATGCAATTGATTCTTAGGAGAACATGTTCTAATCTAATTTGTATTCCTGTGTCTCATGTTGGTGTTCCTGTGTTCTTTCGTGCAGGAAAAATCTACATTTTATGTCCCTGTGTTGACACCAATTTGACCCCCACCCCCCACACACATGATTTTTTCAAGGCTCCCTTGGTTTGAATGTTTGAACTAGGTGAAAGACCCTGGCACATGGGGACTACAACATTATTCAAGGGCTGGATGCATAACTGTCTTATATTAAATTTTTGGCCATTTTATTTTACTCACATTTGCCTCATTTTCTGCATACAACCTGCAAATTAATTGCAAAACATTGCTCTGAATTTTTTCCCTGTTTTTCATTTTTTTTTTAGAAATAACATACGCAACAAAATCGCTGTTTTCTTGCAGCTTCTTTCGCAAAAAAAAATGTTTTGTTTCTCCAAACAGTGAAATCAGCAAAGCAACACAAGCTCTTTTGTTTGATACAGTGATTTGCTAGGAAACACTGAGTTTATAACATACATAACCTCAAATTCTACATAAAGCAGTTATGTACCCAGCCCAGCCCTTGAATTGAGTTTTCTTACCTTTAATTTTTTCTCTTTTTCATAGACAACATCACGAACGATGTTCAAGGCAGTGAAAAAAAGGGACAACATCAAAAGGACAGGAAGGCTAGTTTGAATTACCAAAACAAAATTGTCATGAATGTAATCAGGGTACGGAAATCGCTTCACAGATACTGTTGTATTCAGGCTATCAATCTTCCCCTTGTACTTGATAATAGCAAAATCCACTGCATGTTGAATTGACAAGAATCCTTCTTCAAAATACAATGGAGGGCCACCATGAGATGCATTTCTATTCCTTGGCCCTGGGACCTCAAAAATAGGAAATGTAAATTGGGTATTCCAGGTTGCAGAAGGGTTGGTGCCAAATCCTTGCTTTACGTCCTTTTGCTTTATTCGGGACTTTGAACTAAGTCGGATTTTGTAGACAATTTCACCACTATCCAGACTTGAATTGAAGGCAATTCCACCAAGGATCTTAACATTTGAAGGTTTCATCCCATTGCCTTCTACACTAACTAAAGCTCGCACCATATCATCTTCACTTTGAAAGGGCACAGGATCCAGTGAGAGCTGTTTCACCACCATGTCCATAACCTGTTGCACATCACTAGTGTTAGGTGCAAACGCAATTTGATGGAAGTCTGAAACATCTAATGGCAGTTTATTCACATCAAATGCAGCATATGTGACATTTGGTTTGTACTCGTTTTTTATCTTGAATGCTCGCAGAAAGACTAAGATTACTATGAACAATAGAGGTAATACAATTTGGAAGAAAGTTCGTACTGGGGCTCTCTTTAGAAGGATCACATTTTTCCACATTAACAGTAAAAATTGGCTTGCTTTTGCCATTGTAATGTTCATTAATGGCAGGTCAATAGCAATGTAAGTATGTACTGGGGGACACAGTAAATAAACCAAGGGCTATGAATCCACTGCCAGTTTACCTGTGTATAAGGAAAGAAAAAAAAATCTTAATTAAAAACAGCAATGTATCTAAGGGTATATTTAGCATAGCATATGTATACCCCTCCCCCCCCCCCCCCCCTCATGAAAAATTGGAGAGGCATAGGTGATATTGACAATATATATTAATGTAGAAAAAAATGGAAGATAAAAACTACATTTACAGATAAGCCAAAGTAGCCCAATTTTAAAGATCCAAAAGGGTTGAGTCATAAGAAAGCTTCAAGTGTTAATGAGGTCTGTGTAGAGTCTTTCATTGGTTAAATTAAATTTGAACAATTAACCAATCAGAAGCACCAACCTGGTCTGGGACTCCACAGGTAAATGTACTATAAGAGTTTGAATGAATCTTAAGTTTTTTTTGAAAATAATTTTCCCTTAATTTGGGTGTTTCTTAGTGTTGCGGAAACTATTGTTGGTTAGCTTTTGTGTTGTGGTGTGAGTATTGTTTACTTTCTTTTGAATCTTTTGTTTTACGTCATTCGGTGATCGCAACACCAAGAAACTGCCCTTAATTTTGTGCAAGTTTCTTCTCAACGGTTGAACCTGCCAGTGTTATTAAGCGTACAAAGTAAGTAATCTCTCTACATTGATGGACTCAACCGTTGAGAAACAATTTGCCCATCAACAGTTTGGAACTTTTGCTGTCACGAATCTTTATGATTGTTACGCAGTGGGGAAATAAGTGATGTTGTGAAAGGTCTTGAAAAGACCCAACTGGATAGAAGAAAGCCACTGGTAGACTGGAAACATTCTTGCATCAGCAACACCATGCTTACAATAATTATTGTAAGTTGCAGAGGTAATTGAGATTGACAAATCATGACTATAAAAAAATGTACGTGACAATTACGTTCACTGTGTATAGAGCAGTTTTCAATTGAGTATCGAAAGTGATTACACAATTGCGTTGGTTTTGCATTGCTACGCTTTGTGATTGGCTAAAAAATCTCGCGCCACTTTCTCGACCAATCAGAAGTAAAACCAAAACCAATCGTGACTTGCTCGCACGCGTTTTCCCGCGCTTGGCGCCGCCGACATGTAATTGCTCCGAGCTCTGATTGGTTCACTGGATTGTTTACGACTGCTGTGATTGGTCAGAGTAATTACTTTGGTTTTGGTTTTACGACACTCAATTGAAAACTGCTCTAAGCTACTGTATCTATTAAGGGCTTATAAGATAGTAGAAAAGAAACTGGATTAAAAAAATGCGGTGCTATACGAAGACCTTCCTCTTATTTCACTGACACAACATTCATCTTTGATTCGGCTTTAACCAATAATCTGCATATTACGTAAGCTTAACTAATTGCTTTTCTATCAACTTCTCCACTACAATGTCGACCGATAAGCTTGAATGCAAACTACAGTTAATCAAACCATGTACGCTGTACCTTTTAGCTTGTAAGGCGCCCTTGGTGAAACATCTTAAATACAAATGATGATACACGTTGAGAAGCGTCTCACATGATCGTGTCGTGACAGTGCAGTTCCGCATTTTGTTTCCGTTTTCGTAATCCAAGCAACTTGCTGAGCGACCTCTCCTCTATGTAAACGGAGACGGGGAAGGGGGGCGCGAAAAAGGAGAGGGGGAGAGGGAGGAGAAGTTTCCCTCCCCCCGACCGGCAAACCAAGCCAACGAGAGGTGACTGGGACTAGCAACCCAGAAAAAGATGGCGGATCAGTTGACGGGAATTTAGTTAGCAAAGTTTTCTGCTGTAATGCTCGCTAGTCAACGTTTGACTCCAGATGAGTCTCAACAAAATGAGTCTTCTTCTATCGATGGAACATTGTGCCCATATGAAACGTCTAGTATCCCCTTTTTTAAGGTTTTTGATTGGCGGTCGATCATGTTGTAGAAGGACTTCTGTCCCACGTGCGTTTTCGCAGACTTCGGTTCGCAGTTATGCATCTACAACTGTGATGAGAAATGATACTGGGAAGTACGAAAAGGGCAATCCACAGTCAAATCATCAAACGAAAGGGGAAAAGAAAGGAGCTGTCAGTGTAAATTTACCGCAAACGAAAAAGGAGGTTAGTTACTTGAAATATAACTGGCTTGAATTCGAATCTGGGGTCTGGATCCAGCTGGGGAATCCCACATAAACTTAAGCCGCCTTCACACGGCAAACAAAAGTTGGCAAACTCGTGTTTTCACGCGACAAACTTCTTGAAGCCTCAACATCATTCTCAGGCCGGGACGCCAATTCCCCCCGGGAAGATGGGTGCACGGGTTTTGATTTGTTTGCCAAAACGTTCACATGTCAAATGCAGGTTTGCTAACGGAGTGATTATAGAATACCCAGCCACTTATTTACATAATCCTGAACGAGACATATGAAAGCAAAAGGAACCATTTTTATTCAGTGTGATGCAAGTAACAGTAGCCACTCATTGGCACTATAAGCTTTTTTTTTTTTAAGTCAACTATGTGTATACAATACAAAAACAATACAATAATCTTAGGCCAATTTCTCTTCTTTAATGTTGATTACAAATACTGACAAAAGGGAAAGATTTCCGTATAACCCCATACATTAGTTATGCATACTTTTCTCAAAACTAAAACAAAAGCTACATAAAACAATAAAACGCCTGAAGAAAAACAATAGCGCACACATGTATAATTAATGTATGGGGTTGTACGGAAATCTTACCGACAAAAGCAATTGCGAAGCGTCTAGAAAAAGTTCTTCCGAAAATCATTAACCCTGACCAAACCGCATATGTCAAACAACGTTATATTGGTGAAAATGTTTGTTTGATCTTAGACCTAATGTGCTACACGGAAGAAAAAAAATTGCCTGGAGCTGCTCTTTTTATTGACTTTAGAAAAGCTTTCGATTCTATCGAATGGAGTTTCTTAATTGAAACTCTAAATAACTTCAATTTTGGCCCTGACATTCAAAATTGGGTTAATATTTTTTATAACAACGTTACAAGCTGCGTCTTAAACAATGGCCATGCATCTGAATTTTTTGTTTTAGAGCGAGGCGTCAGACAAGGTTGCCCTTTATCCGGACTGCTATTTGTAATAGGAATAGAAGTGCTCGCTAATGCCATAAGAAATGAATCCACAATAAAGGGAATTACGGTAGGCGAGAAAGAAATTAAAGTGTCGTTATATGCAGATGATACCACAGTGTTTGTATGAGACCTTGTTTCTATCACAAATTTGTTAGCACTTTTAAAAGACTTCAAACAATTCTCTGGCTTGGAAGTTAACACTACAAAAACAGAAGGAATGTGGCTTGACCTCTGGAAAAGTAACACCGAAGCTCCTTTTGGTTTTCACTGGCCTCGAGACCCAATTAAAGCTCTTGGCATTTTCTTCTCATATGATTCAAAAAAAGCAAATGAACTTAATTTCGTAGAGAAAATTAGAAATTTAGAAAAGACTTTAAATAGTTAGAAAAGAAGAAACCTTACGCTTTACGGAAAAGTAAACATCATTAAAACGCTAGGTCTTTCCAAATTAATATACAGTGCGTCTGTTCCTGTTATCCCTGAACAACTAATAAATGAAATAAACTCAATAATCCTAAATTTCATTTGGGATGGAAAATCCGCAAAGATCAAGAAATCAAGTATTATTGGTGAGAAAAAACAAGGTGGACTTAAAATGACTGATTTTAATATCATGAACAAAGCCCTTAAGGTCGCTTGGATACTGCGTATAAGATCTGCTAATGAAGCATCCTGGAAAATCATCCCTGAAGCAGCCTTGGATAAACATGGAGGGCTATCTTTCTTGACAAATTGTAATTTGATGTTGGAACTTTGCAAGCCGATAATTTACCATCCTTTTACCTCGAAGTATTGAAAGAGTGGAAAATCACAAATGATTGTATGAGAACCGGAACCTCCTCAATCAGTGAAGAGATCATCTGGAACAACCGAAATATTTTAATAAATGGTAAACCGTTATTCAACAAAAGCTGGTTTGACAAAAACATCCTGAAAATTAAAGACCTCCTTCAACATGACGGCAATTTCCTATCGTTCAAAAACTTTTGCGACAAATTTAAGATTAAAACCCCTTTCGCTTTCTATTTTGGCCTCATAAGCACCATACCAACCTCTTGGAAAAATGCAATTAAAAATTCTCCTTCACAGTCTTTAGAAAATGAGAAAACAGAGGTAAATATTTCCACAAAAAACGTGTACAACATTCTGATAAAGGAAACCTTCAAACTACCTACCGCTGAAAGTAAGATATTAAGGCATAGTTTCTCTCACGAATCTATTCATAAAGTCTATTTACTACCTTTCCAGATAAAAATGATTTCCAGATTAAAACCCCTTTCACTTTCTATTTTGGCCTTTCAGCACCATACCAACCTCTTGGAAAAATGCAATTAAAAATTCTCCTTCACAGTCTTTAGAAAATGAGAAAATAGAGGTAAATATTTCCACAAAAAATGTGTACAGCATTCTGATAAAGGAAACCTTCAAACTACCTACCGCTGAAAGTAAGATATTAAGGCATAGTTTTTCTCACGAATCTATTCATAAAGTCTATTTACTACCTTTCCAGATAAAAAATGATATTAAAATAACAATGTTCCAATATAAAATCATCCATAATATACTTGCCACTAAAGCAAGTCTCTTTAGGGCCAAAATTTGTGACAGCAACATATGCCCTCTATGCTTAACTGATATACACTCCTTGGACCACATGTCCTTAAGTCCAGGGTGTAAGTGGTTTCGTTGATGTATTGTAACTTGTAACGTAGTGGTTAGTTTTGTAAACTTGTCTTTTTTTTCTTTTAGTTTGTGACAATAATAATAAAAAAAAAATACAATAATCTTTATCGAAACTCGAATTAAAAATAACAATAGGATGCTAATATCTCCGAGGATAAATAGCAAAAATGAATAAATAAAAATAAATATGAAATAATAAATTAAATAAATATAATAGTATTGGTACAGAATAAGAAAAAAGTAATTGATCAACTAACTAATATGATATATAATGTGATATGTATCTGGTGAGGAAACGATGGACTTATTCAAGAGTTCAATATTCAATACTTGTTCAGTAAGCTGGGTTTTGTGTAGACAAAAAGGCCTAAATGTGCAAATTTCATAACTAACTTATGGTAAATAACTTCAATTCATTTTGCAGGAAATTTTGAGGGAACTTAATTGTCGCAGCTTGGAGGAACTTACAAACACCAAAGGAATGGGGAAAAGCAAAGCAACTGCTCTTGTTCAACATCGTGATGATTTTGGACCATTTAATAACATTGAGGAGCTCTTTCAGGTGAAGGGGTTTGGTGTTGCATTTTTTAAAAGACTTGAAGAAGCTGGTGAATTAGCACCAGTCATAAGAAAGACTTCAAAAGGACTTGAAACAATCTGGGAGCTGTTGGTACATAATAAGAAAGAGGTAGGTGTTGATTTTTAGTGGAGATGTTGTAGTTTAAAATTTATTTTAGGTCAATTTGTTTCAGCCTAGGTCAATTTGTTTTAAACTAGCTCAATTTGTGTTAAACTAGGTTATTAGAGTGAAGTTTTAATTTAGTATTTATGCCTATTATGCACCAAGTTTTGCCTTGGTTTCAAATGTGTTGGGACCAAGGCAAAATTAGAAGGGTTTGTATGGAGTCATCAGAGCATAACGGTGCCAATATCTCACCCCCAAATTGCAATAAGATGCTGATTTTTGGCAAGCGGGCCTTTTTTGTCATGCCCTTTCCGAATATCTAATCAAATCCCATAATTACACAAATTTAGGTTTTGTGATGTCATCACTTTAGCACTCTATTACTCAGTGTGCATATTGATGGATGGAAGTGACATTTGTTACTGAACATTTTTTCTTGAATTTAAATAAAGATATCTTCCTGCCTTTTTTTTTTTTTTTCAGGTGATATCAGAAATTGTTTCTATAGACATTGGTTTTAACAATGCTGCCTGGGTCCATGTGGACAAAGACAAAAAGGTGTTAGGCTGGTCACGGGCTGAAATACCAAAACCAAAACCTTACAATCCAGCAGTTTTTAGACCTTTGGTAAGCTTTCTATTCTGCATTCCTATTCCTGAACTATGTTCTCTGTAGAAAGCACTTTCATATACAAATAATTATGTGCCATGCAAGGGATTATAAAAGCTGTCAAGCAAAACAAATCCTCAAATCTCTCATCCCACATTCCTCCTAATGTGTTACAGGTGAGCAAAACTAATAACAGCATATGCTCAGACATGCACCAGGGCCTTATTTCAAATTTTATATTTTGCTTTTTTTTAACCTTGAGAAACTTAGACTGAAGTTTGGATAATTCATGGTGCAGCTGTATTTGGTAGCTTAACCTGGAGTAAATTCCACCTTCTGTTAGTTCATGCATTCAAACAGACTGCCTTTATTTACACAGAGAAGGGGTTGGCATGTACATGTATTTTATATTTAAATGACAGGAGGTGGCTTATAATTCAAAGGAGGGTCACTGATCAAGGGAGGGCACTTATTTAAAGAAAAACGTCGAGTTATAATTTAGAGAAAATGGGCCGCAAGGCACTCTCAGAGCCAGCATTTTAAAAAATGATGTTGGAATCAGTAGGGAGAATTGATATGTTAATTAGAGATGAAGTAACTCCTTTCTGGATTGATTTCAGGTTCAAGAGTTTGTCAACAACATTCCCAAGACAGACGTTTTTGTTCTTGAAATGCAAAGTCACAGAATTGGAAAACAAACAGCAGCTCTTCTTCCGTTTGCAGTGCATCTTCGGGTATTTGAAGCCATGCTAACATGTTTACTTCCTGGTCTGGTGATACCATTTGACCCTTTGTATACTTCAAAACACTTTTGCCTTCCAAGTGGAATTAGCAAGAAGAGAGCAGCTGTGAATTTGGTGGAGAGTTTGTTTGTGGACAGGACAAATGAAGAACCCTTTGAGACCCAATGTGAACAGTTTCTTAAAGAACAGCAAGGAATGGAAGGGAGCGAGGCTTTTGTTGAATCCTTCATTGACAGACCGCCTGGCAGTTTTGCTGGAAATAACAATAAGCCACTCCTTCAGATTTCTCCGAAGTTTATTAACTATTTTAAATCCTGTGACAAAAAGGATGACTTAAGTGACTGCCTGCTACAAGCTCTTGCATTTTTAGACTTGGTTGTGGAAAGTAGAAAACAATAACAAATCTTATGTTTAGTTTGCTAACAAATTCATGGTTACATAGACTCAAAGCAGAACTGGAAATTTGCAATAAGCTTAGTACTTACATTGTTCATTATGTGTAAGGAAATATACAGCGCCAGAAGAAATAGTCAATAACATTTCTAAAGCAAAAAAAGCAGAACATGCTTTCATGACCAGTTGAGATCAGATGGTTGTTTTCTGATTTAATGCAGTTTAATCACATGAACAGCTGCATTTGCACCAAAAATTCTTCCTGCACAAGAAATGACAGGCAGAGATGCAGGAGCATATTGCAGATATTGCATATTCAGAGTTAGGGTATTTACTTTGACGGTCAGTTGTAAATAACTAAGGTGTAATTAGCAGAACAGGTACTTGTTGCTGTTATAGTCAGCAACTTTTGTCTCCAACAATTGACTACAGAGTGTATAAATTTTGGAATGGTTGTTGCTATAGTAACAGCTGTCAGAGTGCCTATACCATTAATTTTCTGTTTGGATTATTAACATCAGGAGCTGTATTTATTGATTTGTCTTAGGCATTCGATACCATCAGTCATTCGGGACCACTTAGCCTCTTTATGGGGTTCACGATAAGGAACTGCAATGGTTTACGGACTATTTATTTTCTCGAAAGCAGATTGTCCAATGCAAAGAAGTACTTTCTGAACCCAACCCTGTGTTTACCGGGGTTCCACAAGGAAGCATTCTTGGTCCGCTATTGTTTATTATTCATTTTAATGATGTTCAGAAACCCCTTCAGTCATCCAGAATTATTACGTATGCAGACGACACAGTGATATTTACGTCTTCAAGTAATTTTGATATTATCCAAAGCAATCTCAATGAGGACATTAATAGACTAGCCAGTTGGTATTGCAAAAATGAATTGATTGTAAACCTTAAAAAAGGAAAGACAGAAGTGATGCTGTTTGGAACTGCTAAAAGACTGAACCTTCTTTGTGGCAGACAGCTGAGGGTCTCCCAGGGGTTTTTGGGGAACAAGGGAACACGGGAAATTTGGCAATGGGAACACGGGAACAAAGCAAAAAAATCGTAGGGAACAAGGGAACATCAAATAGGTTAGGGAGCAGGGGAACAAACACAAAAAATTACAAGGCCCTACGTTTTTTACATAAACATGGGGGTGATAGAAGATTTTCTGCTGTTTTCTGATTTCTTTGGCAAGTTTTTGTTCCCATCTTTCGTGTCTACTCGTCTCTACCTCTGGCGCTGAAATCGTTCTTTTCCGACAAGTGCCGACAACTGGTTTAATATTTAACCCTTTCACTCCCAGAGTCAATTATGGAGACATGTAGTGTAGTTCTAACTTTTGAGCCTGTGGACGAAATCCTATGGTGTGACCATTCAAATGAAACCTCTTCAGCAGTACTTTTGCATGGTACCATTTGTTGTTCAATATTTTACAAAATGAATTTTGGGATTTTTCTTGAATTTTGATGTTTGGCACTCTTGGGAGTGAAAGGGTTAACTTTAACGATGTTATAGCGGTTTTCTAAAGACTATTGATAATCAATACAGCCCGGGAAAAGGTGCAATTGTCAACTGAAAGAAAAAGGTGCAACTTAGTGGTGCTAAGCGCGGGAAAAAAGGAAACAAGTGCTAAGCGCGGGAAAACGTATAACTAGTGCCAAGCGCGGGAAAACATGCAACCGATGCCAAGCACGGGAAAACGTGCAACCGATGCCAGGTCAGACCTGGTAAATTTTGACAGCACATGTGCAGCTGGTGAATTTGAAAGTCCTGAGGATGGATGTGGTCGATCTTGGTAGAAACGTTGACCGTATGTTGCTGCCAGTGACTGCAGCGATTTACCAAAATGGAGTGGAGAAGCCAGCAATGCGCTGGACATTTGAAATGGCGATTGGCGCCATTAGCGACCAAAAGTTGCATGGATTCCTTCAAAGATTAAGAGGAGGATTTGGAATTGCAGATCGTTGCTCGGAACTTACAATACGCAAATTCAAAGTCTCACTGAGTACCAAAGACTTCAAAGTTACGCCAGAATTCCCAAAAGGACGACTCTTCGAAATCGATTGCGAAGAACAGTGGCAGACTGCATTGAAATACCTCGTGAACAGAGAGCGAGAATTAATAGGTACGTGCTGTGCATTAATAGCTACTTATTAAAAGTACGGCAATTTTCAAAGGACTTGAAAAGCATTATTTGTTTTATATATTTGCCAATATTGGTTGACTGATACAGAAAGCTAAACTGGGATTGTTTTGATATAATTGACTGCCTACTTACATTGCAGAGTCTAGAAAGAGTAGCTTAATTTGTCGGTCAATGGATCATCCATTAATTCCACAACAACTTATAAATACCTGGGCGTACACTTGGATTCTACACTGAATTTTGATACACACTTTGAGAAAACCTACAAAAAAGCGGCAGGGAGAATAAATTTATTACGGAGAATTCGTTCTTCTATCGACTGTGCTTGCGCTGAACGAATTTACAAGACTATGATCATACCCGTTTTTACATATTGTGGTTCAACCAGTCTTGGCTGGTCGGATACACGCAAACGTTTAATTCAAAACCTTGAATGCAGAAGTTTGAAAATTATAGCTAAAATTCCGTCAAAAAAGCCTAACCTTAACCGCAATATTGACCTCTGTATTCCATCAGTAGACAGTATTTTAAAGAGGAAAACTTGTTTGTTCGTTTTCGATTGCCTTCATGGCACTCTGTGTACCCCCTTTTTAAATTATTTTAGATCGATCATTCTTTCAACACTAGAAACAATAAATCCTCCGTCCAGCTGCCGAAAATGAAATTAGAGTTTGGCCGCAAAAGCTTTTCTTTCCTAGGTGCTTTAATTACTTGGGCGTAGCGACCAAGTATTAAAATGCAGTTTGGTCGTCCACAAATGTGCAGTATTGCGCAACTCTGGGGACGGCGGGATTATTCAAACCTTCACCGCGGTCACACGTCCGAGGCGTTTTTCGTTTTATTTGGTGGGATTCATTTAGAATTAAGTGGAAACGTGGGCAAGGATGTATAAAATAATTAGTTTATGTAACTATCTTTTCATCTTTCCGGCTCAAAATAACGAGCTTCTTTTCGATCGTTGAAAACTGATCAAAACGCTTCGAGCCTGAGCAAAATTGTGTTGGCAAATGGCGCCGACAGTTCTGCGGTTCGTAGTTTTCAAACGCTTAAAACTTTTTTAGTAAACTTTCAAAACGTTTAGTGAGTTGACAGTGTATTGTCAATATATGAAACTTTTAATAAACAGTGAAAATGACAACCTTAACTTTGAAGTACTTTGATTAACTTTTGCAAATTTCTCTCGTTTGACCGCGGTGGAGTACACCTGTTGTTTGTTGATGCGAGGCGAACGTCACAAAGTGCGAGTTGTGTTTTCTCTGTTGCATCTAACAGTTTCATATTCAATATGCGTAAGGAAATTACTCAAGAAGACACTGCGAAAGTATTTGACACTCGCGATTAATTCTACGATACCTTCATGACGGAAACCCGCTAAAACATGTTAAAACGAACATGAAGAAGATAATTTAGACGAATACATACATAGCGCTTATTTAATAAGAAGTGAACAGTGGACAGCGAAGGAAGAAATATAAGCGTGGTAGGAATCCCAATTAATTTCACTTCTTTCGGTTGTTTGCCTTTCATTAATTTTTATTTCGTGAAGTTGAAAGAACAGAGCAGACAACTGAAACTTTGGGTGCAAAAATTCACCGCCGAGAGAAGATGTAAACAATGCACGCAGTAATTTGCGTGCGATCTCACACGCTAAGTGTACTGTGTCTTCTTGTTTTAGACGGTTGACGCGCTTCTTTATTAGACTACTCACACAATCCGAATACTTCCAATCATCAAACCGTGAAATAACGTGCATGCAGATTCCCTTAGACAATTATTCTCCAATATGCCTAATACAACGACGCCCAAGTATACGCTCCCACAGCGTCATGTTTTTAATAAATTACCTTTGAACATTAGAAATTTAGAATATAGAATTTTATTTAAGCAACATTTGAACGAATTTTTTTATATAACGTAATTATCTTATATTTTACCTTTTTTATTAACTCTGTACAGTTTATATTTTTAGGCTAAATATTTTATTTTTTTATTTTTCATTTGATTGTAACAGGACCCCATTGATAACAGTGCTTTTTTTTTTTGCACTGATGGGTTATCCTGACAAAATATTCGTATTATTATTGTTATTAACATAATAAAGGTAGACTGCTAGCAGTCCCTCCCTGGATAGTCGAGCGGGCGAGCAAATATGTGATCAGCCATATCAAATGAGCGAGCGAACATTACTCTCGCCAAGCTTGTTTTCATGATTAGCTCGCCTGATCGACTGACTGAAAAAGGACAGCTAGCAGTCTATAATAAAAGTTTTAATTCAAACAACTCCAAACATGTTTAGATGACTATCTAACAAAAACATTATTGGAAGTTCTTTAGGTATTGTACTTCTTCCCCATGATTTAATTTATTATCTTAAAGGCCCACCTTCACCCAAAATGCTGTGCGCGCCGTCATCACTTTCCGTACTGAATTTCGTGTAACATGAAATTCACATTTAAATGCGTACAACCAATCAGTTCACACGTATGAACAATGGAACATTTTTAAACAAAAACAAACGACCGCAACGTCTTTTGGGTGAAGGTGGGCCTTTAATTGATATTTGAAATTGAAGAGCTTCTGTGACCACCTGTATCAATCATTTCTGTAAGAGCTCTGGTTAAAAACATCTTAAGTGAATTTGGGCAACTTTGTTTTGCTTAAGGACGTTCGTGCGAAAATCTTCTAACATTGATTTTTTATACAACTTTTGCTACAGCAAGGTTATGAGTTGTTCGTGTCAGAAATGCAAAAAAATGAAGGGGTCACCGACTTCGTTTCCGAGATAAGATATCTGAAAGACGACCCTTATTTTGAAAAATTGGTCTTCCTTACGGGATGAGACCCCAATGTCTGTTAGTCTAAAAATATTGCAAATAAATCTTTAAAATGCAACTTTCTTTCCCAAATTTTATGCAAGTAGGTCTGTTCAGCAAATTCATTCAACTGGTGACGTTTTTTAAAGTAAATTTAATCTTTGAACAACAGCATTTGCAAACTCTGGCAGCTGCAAATTGGCAGGATTCGATATCGTATAGAATCTTTAAATGAGAGAGACTTATTTTTTGGAAAGTTTGACATAACAGAAGATTTATTTATTATTTACCACAAAGTCTACCCTCTTTAAAGGGTTTCATTGCCAGGATAAGACATGTTTACAAAATCGAGCCCCATATTGCGAGGGAGAGAAACAAACTTAATATTTATTTTAAAAAATTGGAAAAGTTGTATTCTATCATGGGTGTACAATAAGGTAATTAACTTCATTTGCGAACCACCACACAGTGAGTCCTCTCTGTTTTTCCATGGGCAAGTTGTTATTTTTTGTTTTTCTCTTTCTAGCTAGACTCTACAATGTAAAGCTACTAGACATTTCTTTTGTGTTGTTGGTTTTGTTCGTTGTAGTCTGTTTACTTAGATAATAATTAATTAATTCAAATTATCTATTCATTAATTTATAATTAATTAGTTTTATTATTGCGTCGACGAAGGAGACGCTTCCTAATCTTGTCGGCTAGGCGGAACGAATCGAGAAAAGTGTCGGTACCAAATCTGCGCCATGTTGAAACGTCACAATAGTATCCAGCATGCTTAGCGCGTCGTCTAAGCGGAACGAATCGAGAAAAGTGTCGGTACCAAATCTGCGCCATGTTGAAACGTCACAATAGTATCCAGCATTCCCAGCGCGTGGAAATCAGGCATCATCCTGGGGAGCTGGGGTTGCGAAATGTCACATGTGAATAATCTATTTGTCTTGACTTAGTTTCGGATATTTTCCCGATTTTGGAATCGTACGGCTCAATATTTCAATGCCTACTAAAAGTACGCAGTGGAAAAATTGGACGAAGGTTCTTCTCCGGGTCTCTTTGAATCAAGCAAGAAGTTATCGGATTTTCCTCGCTACCGTTCTGGTATGTTTTGAATGTTATATCTTGATTTTGCTGTGGTTCTCTGCCTGATTGGGGAAGCTTTCACCTAAATACCGACGTCGTCCTTCGCGATGTTCTACGGTACGGTGCAATTCGCTGTATGTCTTGTAGCAATAATTCACTGACCGTCCGCGGCAGGGCGAACGCAGATTTAATAACTTTGCAGTGCTCGAAATTGCGCCTGTATCGGGCGCATTTGCGACTAAAGATTTCGCAGTTTTGTGACTAAAATTTGTCTAGCTTATAAAGGAATTATATTCAATATATAGTCTTGTGTCTTACTTGCAACTGGTAGTTGTAATTTTATCCGAAAAATCCTGCGAAATTGACGTTGAATGTTGCGTGACTTAAACGTCGATTTCATGCGCGGTGTCCAAGAAGTTTATCACGGGAGCACTTTTTCAGGCTTTCTCGGAAATTTCTCATTTCCGGTTCCGGTATTAGTACATGTACTGAGGAGTATGATTTCAGAATCGGAGAAATAACCGAAATGAAATCAAGACAAATATACTATTTATACGTCGGAAAAATCTGAGACCTTTCGGAGTACACAGCACGGCAGGATTTTGCCCGATCCCACGGCGATAGCGTGAATGATTTGTTTGATGTCGGCCCCACGTTTTTGCCTGCGTGACATATCTCGCGACATAGCCCTTTTAAACAGTGGCTAAATTAATTCATGAAACTGAGGTACTAGGTCAAGACGAGGTGCCACGGAATATGGAGACGCACTATAATCTATGATTACTACTAGTATTATGTATGTATTTATATGTCTGTCTGTTTATGTCTATCTGTATATTTTTGTGAAACCATTGCTCCCCTTATACGGGAGTAGATATATCAATAAACACTATTAAAAAAAAAGGAAAAAAATTAAACTTTCTACATTGATTTTTTGTTCATTTTTTCACAATCTGTCAAGAAGAGGCAAAGAAAATTATCTATGTAAAAAAAATTGGGGATCACCGACCATCCCAGCGAGTTAAGGCGGGGCTCTACCTGAATGCCATGTTTCCGCCACTTAACATGGCTTTAATGGAAATATCTCGTTCGCGTTTCAAGCAATCCAAAAACCCTTCGCTCATTACATGAATCTATGTTGTGGGATGTTTTGTAAATTTTTGGGTGATTTTTGGGTATTTGGGGAAGGAAACAGTTTTTCTCAAAGGATTGGTAAAATTTAGAGAAATAAGAAATATTGAAGATTTAGTGAAGTTTTAAAATTAGAATTTGTAGTTAATAATTAATAGACGGACACCAAGTTAGTCCACTAGCAACCTGGGGTGCTCTTACGTGGGTATCAACTGTCTGTTGGTGTTCCAAAAATCATTTTCTTTCTCCTATCCCTTCTTTAAACCTCTTCAAATTTCACTCAAATTCAGGTAGACCCCCGCCTTAAGGTTACAGTGTACCTTCGGGGGTGTCTCCAGTATAACAGCTCTAGCGTCTTAAGATTACACTTAATATACCTAAACCCAGATATCAAATTAAAGCTTATAGAGTTGGCTATCTAAATATGGAAACCATTTGGTAATAAAATGAATTGTCGAATTTTTTACGACGTCTAAATTCGAACGTCCGAATCAGCTTTAAAACGCTATAACTCAAAGCGATTATTGTATTTTGCTAATTTGATTTGTTCTCGGATTTCCGGACACGAAGCGCTAAAAAAGGTGTCGGCGATTTCCCATATTCAATTGCAGTGAAAAGTTACAGAATATTTTCGAAAAAGGGAGAAAACAAATTGAAGTGATCGCACGGAAATGGCTCTTGACGAAAATATTTTCGGAAATAAGGAATTCGCCGACAGATTTTTGTTGATTATATGTTAGCCTAGCTTGTGTCCAAATTTGAGGAAAATCGAACAAATTCCCTTTGAGTTGTAGCTCTTTAAAGTGTCCCCTACAAGCGAAAAATTAACTTTGAGAAAACAGCGCTTAGAAAAACATATCGTTTCATAAACAAACTCCGCCCACAAAAGTTATACCGTCATTTCTCCGTCAATTTTCACTATTTTTCGATAATTTTTTTTTGGATAAAAGTTCATTCTGTAAACTTTATTTTGACGCCAAAAAAAAATTTCAATAAATTTTCGATCTGAAGGTACAAAGTTAACGCAACGGCCACCAGTCCTTTCTTCTCTTGCGCGCGCGCTCGTGCATGACGTAGCATGGCGTTGCGACATAAATTGCGTGCGCAGTAAGGATGCGCATAAACAATTAGCGCGAACGTTCTTATCAGTAAAAATAAATATTTTTGTGTCAACTGTCAATTTATTCCACAGGATAATTGCCCCGTATTTTATTGTTGGGTTTGTGGTTTGTTTATTCAGAAAAAACCCGGCCATGAATGAATACAGGCAATGTTTTTCCTAACATGGATGGTGAATGTTATGTAAAATTCCTTTATTCTTAAGATTGAAAACAGAAAACCTTGTATTCATTTGATCAGAAGCTCATAACAAACGTGATAAGCTTCTGGTTTGGTATAATATACATCAATCACATTTTTAATGGTGATGCAAAATACGTCTCACAGAAGATGGGCAACGGTTTGTAAACTGTTGAGCCACAGTTTGGTGACGGTCACTCTACTGCTACCCAACTGTGATGGTTGTAAAATTCATTCCTATCTGTTCCAGGTTTTTTTTTTCGAGGTAAGTTATTTTTCACGCTTGTGTCTGGTGGTTAAAGGGTGAATTTGAAGGAAATTGTAAGATTTTTAAAAAAGGATGGAAGAAAGAAAGGTATTTTTGAAACATCAAACAGATGATGGCGGACTGCATTGGTGTCCATCTACTAATTATTAATTTCATATTCTAATTTTAAAGTTTCATTAACTTAAGCTTATATCTTAAATATTTCTTACTTTTCTACATTTCACAAAATCGTCCCCACCTTTCAATCTTTCCCTCGAGCACACTCCTAAAATAGCAAGAAAATGTTGTTTACCTGTAACGGCGGGGGCTCCCTCTTAAAATGTAAACAGCATTAATAAATAACTCTATTTTCTGTGTCAAGAAAGTGTAGCCGTCTTGCACAAAAAAAATCGCCTTTACCACACGCCTTTGACATGCCGCGTTTTTTGCCAAATCTTTGACACGGTGTTAAAAGGTGGCAAAGGCCGTCTTTGATCTCCTTAAAGTGCACATGAAGTAAAATTTCACTACCATTTTCTTTTTGGTAATCTAAAAATAGATGTTTTTAAATTATTTTCATGGAAAAATGAGTCACTTGAAGTGGCGGGAACAACTGCGGGAACATATTTTAAGAAGCAACGCATTTGGGCATATTAGACAAGGACCTGGGTTCTAGTGACGTCATTGATGTCTTTACAACAGAGCGCGTCACTCGTTTTACAGTGGAGTTTTGGCAACTTGTGGAAGGATTATTTCGATTAAATTTGCCTGAAAGCAACGCGTATTTTAGCCCCGGGCTCGTCCCCTTGTCCGCCATGTTTTGTTGTCATGTTTCAACGCCATGTTTCAACGTCTCGGAGTTGTTCACGAAAACGGTCGCCCAGTCTCCTCCCTGTTTCGCCAATGTATATCTTTTTGCAAAAAGTACATGTTATGCAGTAGATAACATTTACGGAGGTGCATGTGAAACGATCAGTGACTGGGCGACCGTTTTCGTGAACATCTCCGAGACAAAAAAAATGAAAGGCTGATCGTACAGTAAGGAATATATTTTTAACCGATTAATTTCGAAAGGCACGGCCGTTCTTCTTCAGGGTATAACCACACTAAAAGAAAAAAAGAAAAAACGTTACAGATTTGAATATATTACAAGCGAAAGATATGAAATTACATACTTTGTTTATAGTATAAGCTGAATGGATAAAAATAGGACGCTGAAAAAACGTTACAGATTTGAATATATAACAAGCGAAAGATATGAAAATACATACTTTGTTAATGGTATAAGCTTAATGGATAAAAATAGGACGCTGAAATTTACATAAGTATATATTAAAGAGAACCTCCATTGTCAGAGCAAATTGACGTTAAATTGTTGGAAACAAAGTCGAAATTTAAAATTTTTAAAAGAACAGGTGCAAATATAATTTTAGTGTACAAAACAATGGATATAAATATCGCCTATTTTCGCTTTTGTTAAAAATCGAAGTTCTTTTGTATGCAACAATTAGACAACTGTAACACGTCATAAATATTCAAAATGGTGGCGCGCGGGAAATTTAAAAGCGAAAATAGGCGATATTCATATCAATTTTTTGTACACTAAAATTATATTTGCACATGTTTTTAAAAAAATTTTAATTTAGACTTTATTTCCAACGATTTAACGTCAATTTGTTATAACAATGGAGGTTCCCTTTAAGTTTCATCACGTCTGTTTAACCCTTTGGGTTCGAGCGTTTGGCCTTTATCAATAAGATGAGCCTCTCGAGCCTTACGCACGTCGTCACGGTTAGATTTTATAAGCTCAAGCGGGATTAGTTGCATGTCAGAGGCAGAATGATTACTGAGGTGAAAGAAAATGTTCTGATACTGCCGTTAGTTTAGAGTTGTCGGGGTGTACTTGTTTGTCGACTGGTCTGCGGTGTTCGTTGAAGCGTTCTTTCAGTTGTCGTTTAGTCTCTCCAATGTACTGTTTCAGTTGCATCGTCTGCATTCTACCATGTATACAAAGTAGTAAGAACGTTACCCGCACGGCCCCGCCATAAATAAGGGGTAACTCACCCCAATGGAAGCTTCCTGGAATAATTGCCGACCCCTCCACGGAGCCTTCCCCACGGACCTCTTTCAGTCGGCCCGTGGGGAAGGCTCCGTGGAGGGGTCGGCAATTATTCCAGGAAGCTTCCGTTGGGGTGAGTTACCCCTTATTTATGGTGGGGCCGTGACGGGCACCGTTCTAACTACTAGCTGATTGATTAGTTTTTAACGGGTAATTCCACCCCTCGGAGCTTTCCTGGAGACTTTATGGGTGGAGCATCACCAATTGAAGAAATGCTTACCCCTTGTATATACCACTATGGGCCGCGGAAAAAAGCTCTTTTAAGACACCGTGTTTTAAAAAACCGTCGTTATAAGGTAAGAGGCGTTCCCGTTCAAATTTTTTGCCACCAACCGAATATGTTCCTGTTCAAATACTACCACCAACTGAGGTATGTTCTGAAAACTCTCGCACAGAACAAATCTTAGAACGAATGGTATCAGCGCATTATATCTTTCGTGAGCTAATTATACCGCGTTATTTTTCAGATTAACAGATGTAGCGCTCGTTACCTATCGAGAAAATTAAATGACATCACTGCAAAGATTACAAAGTTCAGTGCAACCACATTCTTCCTCTTCTTTACATCTTGTTTTGCAATCATGGCATAGTAGTCTGTTTCGCAGTTTCATATAGTCTTGATAAAGGCTGTTATAGCTGATTTTAAGGTCTTCATGCTTTTGATACAATTTATCGTATTTTTTATTTGCTTCCTGAAGAAGGGAAGTTAATTCTTTTAGAGACATTGATATATATAATTAATGCCTGCGGCATGAATAGCCATACGCCAATGTACTTCGTTCTTTAGATTTGTAGCGGGGCTTTGGAGTTGTATGTAAGATAAAATCTTGCGTTGTGGCCCTTCTGGTAAAATTAGATCTAAGATTTTGTAAATAATAAAATTATAATTAATATTTTTGGGTAGGTAATTACTTATTTGAGTGTAAATAAATTCTATTTGACCTTTTTGTTCTTTTTTTAATTGTGGGGGGTTTTTCCCAGAAAGGACGCACAAGAATTTTGTACAATATTTGAACAAATTACTATGGCCGATTCTACACAATAAAGTTTTCAAAATACTTATCGTTAATTTTTCTGGAAGAATATTATTTTCTGTCATTTCCCTCCGTAATTCTGATAAAACCCTTTCGCCGTTGCTTATTTTTGTCAATGAGACATTACCGAGTATATTGTTTAGACAATAATTAAAAGCATATTTTGAAGTAGAGCGTGGTTTCATTTTCATGCTAGGATTACTGTATAGATGTTCACTAGTAAATACAGCTCCGTCTATTATTTCAATGTGGCCGCATTTACTACAAACAAGTTCTGTTGAATAACATTTGAGCGAAAATGTACCGCCGCATTCAAGACATGATTTTAGACTGTTGTTTGTTCTATTTGAAGTGATAACAAACCTTTTTTCGCTGTGTTGTTGGATAAACTCCTGTTTTGCCGTAGAACTAAGAGCTTCGAAGATGATTTGGAGCTTTTCTGGAAGAAGTGAGCGGTGAAGTTCGGTTGTATAGTTGGTGCCAGTGAGTGAACGTAGCATGACTTGTTTATGTTGAATATCTAAGACAGAGAGTTGTGTCTCGTATTTTTTCTTTTCATCCATACGTCTAACGATAGACAGTTGCGTGATAAAATGCTTATAAGCTTCAGTAAGGCACAACTCCGTCATGTTTTATATTTTAAGAAATGACAAATGTTCAATTGGGACAAACTAATTTAAACTGAATGCCGTTTCGCCCAATGTCAGGGCTCGTCAGCACATCTAGTTTAAAAACAGATGTGGACGGCACTCACAGCAACAGCGAAAGTGCCTAACAAAAATTATGAATTAATATTCACTTAGTCTTCTTCATCATCCGTTCCCTCATCAACAAATATTTGTAATTGTTGAATTTCTTGTTCAATAAGCTGCATCTCAGCTTCTTTTGTTTCAAGATTTTTTGCGAGGGCTCTAAGCCTTTCTTTTATCTTTCTTCTCTGCTTTGTCAAGCGAGATCTCTTTGACATTTGTTTAGCAAGCTGTACTCTAGCTTGCGTTTTTGAGATATTAGTTTCAAGAGCAAGACTTTCGAGAAACGCATGAACTCGTCTTTGGCGGTTTTGCTCCATCAGTGTGGAGTTGCAAACATCGTCAACGATATATAAAGCGACTGATAGAATGTTAAAGAACCTTTCGTCGGTGATGCAAGCTCTTGTAATAGTTTTACGTAATAATTGCATCTGTTCATTTTTAAAAATAGTAAACGAAACTTCTCGAACATTACAAAGCGCCCCCAAAATAGCGAAGCGTATGGAAAGCCCAGACGACGATCGAATAGTATCCCATGATGCATCCCGTTTCATCTTATATTATCACTTCGTATGTGACGTCATCAGTATTCCACAGCTCGCGCGAAGTGAACGTCGCAGTGCTCACTATGGATTGTTTCCAAACAAATTTGGGTTCTACAGCTTCTGCTTTTGAGAATAACGAGTTGGCATACATTCACTGTCTTTCAAAGGAGCATTTCAGTTTCATTTGGAAGGGTTTTACATGTGTTTCGCTAATTTGTAGAGAAGTACATGTCAGTTTTGTGGAAACGATGAATGAACGAAGAAGAGCTGTCGTCCCCGTGACTGTCGAAAATTCGTCTGTAGATGATTTATTTTCCGGAGTAAGAAGTCCTGTGCTGATTCGAATCAATTCTTCTTGTGATACCACGGTAAGTTCTTAGTGTTTTGTGATAATTGAAGCAAACTGTCTCTTGATTCGGGTTTGTTTTGTACCCGATCAGCAGCCAAAAATGTCACACATCACATGCATGTGCGATATTTTACAGTGTATTCTAAAATGAAATCTCTTAGTTATTCTCTTTCTTCCTTTCTTTCAGTGTCTTGACTCAAGCAATCTTCAAGGAGATGGCCTGGCCAGAATACTGATTTGGTCTTTTGAATTATGTACCAGTCAATTCCAAGACCGCCCATCCCCCCCCCCCCCCCCCCCGGGCAAACCCCCGGGCATTTGACTTTTTTAAAAAAAAATTGTCAAATGCCCCACTATGTGGGCAGTTTATACGGTCAAATGCCCCACCGGGCAGGGCTTCACAGAGCGTCAAATGCCCCACCGTCCGGGCAAGGAGGGATTAAAGTAACTAGTTACAGTGGATTTCAGCTTACTTTGGCCGCACCAGTTGCCAAGTTTGTTGGGAAATTTGATACTACGTTGCGAAGTTGTCAATTACATTTGTCAGTTTGCCACCCAAAACGAAGTTGGCAACTTCGGTGCCAACGAAGCCTGTATGTAAAGTCTGAAGTTGTTATTAAACGCTATTTGCGAAGTCAAAACAATTTTTAGCCGATCTGGATGGTTTTCTTTAACATTATTTTTGTAGACTTGCCAAGACAAATCTATAAACTGGTGCTGTTGGATTGTTTTCGAGGTGAGATCACGTACGCTGTAAGATGCATGCCGCTATTTCAGTTGTGGTTTTGAATTCGACCAACATATAAATCGTATATTATCTAGCTCGGAATAATTTTCCGCTGAAACGCCTTTTCGGTTGTCCTTGTTTTCACTCACACTTTAAAAAAAGTCATCTCAGGAACTCCAGAATATAAATGAATATTTACATTTTACGACAAAGGTCAACCGAGTCAACAGACACGTGTAACCGGAAAGAATGAATTCAAAATCTTTTACCTTGCGACCGCTGACCAACATTTTTGTTGAAGTCAAATGCCCGCCCCGTCGGGCCTCGTTTCACGTCAAATGCCGCACTATGCGGAGCTAACCTCTCGTCAAATGCCCGGGGGGGGGGGGGGGGGGGGGGGGGGAATGGGCGGTACATTAATATGTGCGCCAGCCGCCCAGTACTTGAGACCGAGTGTAATCGATAAAGATTACCCCGCTCAACGAATATTTTCCACCAGTTGAACTTGACGAATATCGCTGTAACTGTTCCTTATGTTTAGTGGCAATGGTTTCTGAAACCAATGCAGATTTATCTGATCCAGCGGAAGAGGACAATCCTGTAATGAGCGAAGACGAGTATTCCCTCCAAGCAGATGATGACAAAGACAACTCTGATGGTCACCCTGACTCTGATCCCGAGAAAGTGGAATATTTCTCAGAAACCTTTTCTGTGAAAGGGTCATTTTGGGCTACCAGATTTCAGGATGCCCTGAATAAAGCTGTGGACCTGAAAGCTACTGAGAATGATGTCCCAGTTAGAGCCTCCTTTGAGCCAAGCAATTTAAAAGACAAAAATGCAATAACATTTGAAGTTTTTGACAGTGCAGTTTGGCTGGTCATTGGCTACTGTGGAGTGGAGAAAATTCCCAAGCTTACAAAAGCTATAAAAAGGGATGAAATAATTTCTTACAAGCTATGCTATATAAAGAGGCAGTGGATTCCAAAAATCAGTGGCTTTAGATTTTATGCTGGAGTGACTATTACAAAGAAAGATAGGTGGGACAAAAATGACAACAACAACAACCAATATAATAGTGACTTGTCCTTTCTTTTTGATGGTTCAGCTTAATAATCTTAGAAATCATGATAATCTTAGAAATCATGACTGGCGATTTTACAAATAATTTCAATTCCTTTGTGTCTTAAGTGACAGTATTTTTTTCCATTTTGCATCGCTGATTTTCTCTCTATTTTTTATTAGCCAGGTTGAGCTGAACAAAAAAAAAACTACCTTCTGTAATTGGCAGGTGGATGAACTGTTTCTGACCCCTTATTCTTGTATTATAACATAATTCTTTATCATTTATTCCCCTTTCACATCCCAAACATACAAAGCTTGATTCATTTGTCACAGTTTTGAGATATTTCGTAGGTTGCTTGTGAACTTTCCATGCTCAGGCTTTTGAGAAGCTAACTCAAAAACCAATTTTTGCAAATGGCTAACACATGCCTTGAAATAACTATACAGTGAAATCTGTATTTGGGCAGACACAAACATATGCAAACATATGCTCAAGTCCTCCGAAAAATAGTTGCTTCATACAGGTTTCACTGTATTATTTTATAGATATTTTTGTATTTTTTAGTGTTTCCTAATCCATGCTTGTGGTTTAGTCCTTTCACCTTACTCTGATTTCCTTTTCTCAGTCCAGAGACAAACTTGTAATTTAAAAAAAAAAGTATATTTTTTAATAAATAAAAAGATTGCATCTATTTGCAACATCATTAACTGTTATTTAGCAAAGGGCCTCCAAGGTATCTGCCCTGGCAAAATTTATGCTCTCTGAATGTCTCACAAATTTCCTGCCAATCAGTCATGTGACCCTATTGGACCAATGAGAATGCTCGAAAAGGTGAAAAAGGTCCATTTCAAATGCCCATATCTTTTGAAAGATTAGAGATATTAACCCAAAAGTTTGGATTTGTATATTTCATGGCATGACATGAGCTCATTGATAGCCACATATAGCACTGCTGCCTGATGAAAGAATTTATTGAAGAGGAGTTTTGAGATATTATGATGTAAGATGTACATGACACAACTGCTTTGCTTGACAGACGGCTATAGCCCCATTCACACCAACGGTTAAACATGTTTAAATGTTGTTTAGTTTAACTATGCTTTTAGCCTCTATCTTGAGCATTTTTAAATGTATATGACTCAAACTACCTGGAATGGTAATAAAAGTCAATAAAGTTTCTTTTAGTAAAGCTGTCACTCCAAATATTATGATAGGTTAGGAAGTATTTTCCAAATACTGTTTTAAACTAAACAACATTTAAACATGCTCATGAGTTGGTGTGAATGGGGTATATATTTCACCGCACAAGTCAAATTGTAATGCAATGCTAATAATGAAATCTTCACATGAGATGTTGTAGACAGAGCTGTCAGTAAGGGCTGGGGCCTGGATATTCCCCAGCTACTATGAGCATAACACCCTCCCCCACCCCCAAATACTTTCATATGAAAGAGAAAGAAACAACAACAAAGGAGCTTCCAGTTCCCCACCTACTTATTTTATATACCCTGGAACTTGAAATCTTTAAGACAGCCCTGTGGTACATTCAGAGTTTCATAAATAAGGCTCTCTAGATTATTAGAAATCTAGCCTTGGAAAAGCAACACGTTTACTGTGCATCTCAAAAGCCCTCCAAATTGACAAAAAAGCACCATTGAACCAAGAAGAAATAAAGATGCATAGCCTGAATTACCAATCATGAGACATTTAACCCAGAGGGATGTCTGGAGTTTAAGGCTGTTAGAGACACATAGTAATTTACTTGCATTACACTGAATGGGCTGTATTATGGCACAATAAGTGTTACCCAGTTCAATATAGACTAGACCAATGTCACAAGTTAGGGGAGAGCTGCCCTTCAGGCCTGTGAAGCCTCTGACGTATTGTCGTCTGATTTCTCCCGACACTAGTAAGAAGTACACTGGAGTTAGTGCATGTTTGTATATGCCTGGCAGCATCTGCCCAGACGTGATGGCCTGGACGAAATGCTGGCCATTGGGTCATACTTGTCAGGCCATTCTTCAGATCCATTGAAGCCAACCCAACAAATTTTTACCAAGGCTCTTTCCTCATTAAATGTCCACCTGTGCAACCGCACAGGTGATTTGATGGCTGACAGGGCCAGGGGTGATTTTCATATGCCAGAGCTGACGACTTAGGAAAAAATAATAAAAGCAAGTTATCACTGTGAAAACCTAGAAGACCGAAAACATATCTTGAAATAAATAATCTTGTTTGCATTTTCATAGCAAATTGTAAAATTCAACAATCAAAGTAAAAACAAAATGCAATCACTCCAGAATATAAACAATAACAATAACAACAATTAACTAGCACAGACAAAATTTACTAAGTACTTAGTTAATACCTTGCAACTCGGACAACTACAAAAGAACTTGCATCAAATCTGCACATTAAAAAAAACATGCACGAGATAATAACACGTACACATGAAAATAATAGTAAGTTTACAAAAGCTTCAGATACCTTGATGCGCCGACTTCCCCCGGACTAGTCAAGCCACCAATGTCGGGAGCTGGTGATTCTACATTTTCTGACGGAAGGTTCAGGGGTTTTCTGATGTTTTTTTCTCGAATCTCGCGCCCGCTTCTCAACTATCTTGTTTGGAGTGTTGCCGCTTGTTACATGTGTGGAAAGCCATAACTTTCTTATGCGATCATTAATCATTATGTGTTGACGTTTCGTGTAGTTTTGTCATGTTGTAATTTTGATACATCGTTATGTGGTGCGGTTTTGGCACTATGTTATGAAGTTTCTAAATTATGTTTCGAGGTTTTGACATTATGTGATGAGGTTTGATCATTATGTGATGTGGTTCTACCATGATGTGGTGTGGTTTTATCATTATGTGGTGAGGTTACTTGATTATGTGTTGTAGTCTTGTCATTACGTGATGTGGTTTCATCATTACGTGATGCGGTTGTTTCATTATACGGCAGGTCTGTTTCGGGGGTGAGGGGTGAGGGGTGAGGGGTGAGGGGTGGGGGGTGGGGGGTGGGGGGTGAGGGGTGAGGGGTGAGGGGTGAGGGGTGGGGGTGAGGGATGGGGGGTGAGGGGTGAGGGGTGGGGGGTGAGGGGTGAGGGGTGAGGGGTGAGGGGTGAGGGGTGGGGAGTGAGGGGTGAGGGGTGAGGGGTGGCGGGTGAGGGGTGAGGGGTGAGGGGTGGGGGTGAGGCGTGAGGGGTTGAGGGGTGAGGGGTGGGGGTGAGGGGTGGGGGAGTGATAAATTTGGGGGGTGATAAACTTGCTACATCGTGCTGCTGTCCACGGTTGCAACCCTGCTTCATCGCTTCTTGTCGTGTGGTGTCTCACAAAGTCCAATTTTCACGTAGCAGCTGTATTATTAGATGTCTTGTAGATCCTACGTTAGCAGCGTTATCATTGGCGGTCGCTTGCTGTCTTGAAATTTACTTCCAAGAATATATATTATTGTAATAACTACAGTATCAGCCAGCAAAAACATCTTGAAAAACACACACACACAAACGAAAAACTCGAAAGAAGTGGAGAAAAGAACCGATACAGGGCCGTAGCCAGTATGAGGCGAACCGAGGCACTTGCCTCAGTCATTTTTACTTTTCTTTTTTTTTCCGGGGAAAGTAAGATGTCTTTTTTTTCTTTTTGAAGGAGAAAGTAAGACACTACCAGCAAATAACCATGGATATTGCCTCAGTCCTTATTTTTTTCTGGCTACGGCCCTGCGATAGTGCATACCGGTATGCGTGTGTTCAAGTTACAGTGTCTAGCACGTGCGTTCACGGAAGGTTATACCGGTTAATGCATAGGAGTAATGTAACTATGTCTACACTATACCGGATAGCTCTTGCGCCGGCACGAAAACCATACCGGATAGGCCTTTTGTTCACACATGAAACGCTAGTTTCGGAACGATTTTTGTTCCGGAGCGCCGCTGCGACGCGGCGCTCGTGAAAGTGAATCGTCACATATCGGATAGATTCTTGTGCCACTCTCTGGGGCAGTGTGAACAGGCAATCGAACCGAACCGTAGCAGAAGTCAACAACTAGGAGCGAGGATTGAAACCCACTGAAAAAGAAGTAAATATCCAGTTCTGGGTCGTTTCTGTTCACACCAGGCCGGAGTATTTTTCATGTCGACATGATAAGCTATCCGGTATAGTGTAGACATAGCCTAAATTCCTCGAAATGTCTTCGTACGAGGTAAGTGTTTATTGAGTTTATCTCAGTTATATATTGTATTTTGAACAATAATTTATTCAATATTCGGCGATGAGTTACATTCCAGAGCCAATGAATCCTCTTTGATGGGACTAAGCGATATAAATGATAGAGAAAGTCCTCTATCTAAAAATATGCGGGCCAACCGTACCGAACTGGCTGGAACTGCTAGCGGCTAAGTTAAATATATCTGCAATAGTTGTTTGATTTATTTCTTTGTTATCATTTGGATTGCAAATGTGGGTTGCTTCGCAGCAAAGAAGAAAACTGATTTATCGACTTATGGGTAGGGTAGGTACTATTTAAATCAATATTTGTTATTTAATAAAGTGCTTTTTTGTTGTTTTTTTGTTATTTTTTTGTTATTTTTTACAGCTGCGTTTTATAATTTTATGACAAACACGGCCAAGCCATTCATTTAATGTCGCAACTGTGTTCAGAGTCAAATATGATTGTTTCACCAATGACGCCTTTATTGAAATGCTGGATTTCGTCAACTGTGACCTGATATGATGCTGAGATGTTCCATTTTCATTCGGTATTGTAGACATTCAAGGTAGTGAAATTAACTTTATTTTATAGTATTTTGAAATTTATTTGCCTTGGCCCAATCACTGACAAAATAGAACTTTAAGTCAAACTGGACTACTACCGCTGTTGCGTTATTTTTTTTTTTTTCAATCTTTTGTACGCCGTTTCAATACTTATCGATTTTTTATTTTTAAACTTAATTAAGTAACATAGCTAAATATACAGAAGCAAATAGAATAAGCGCAAGCTTCAGCTTTATACATTATGATCAGCATGAAATGTATGGCTATATAGGCCCTTAGGTAAAGCCTTACTCAATAAAGTTGTTTGTATTACATCATGATTTTGATTCATTGTACTACAATATATATTATAGAGGTTTTCCTGAAAGAAAATATGTGAGAATTTTGTCGGGACATCGGAAATTGTCTGTAATACGGAGGTGTCCGTACAACTAATGAAAAACGAATCCTCACCCCTCACCCCCACCCTTCACCCCTCACCCCTCACCACCACCCCTCACCCCTCACCCCTCACCCCTCACCCCTCAGCCCCCACCCCTCACCCCTCACCCCCACCCCTCACCCCCACCCCTCACCCCTCACCCCTCACCCCTCACCCCCCACCCCTCACCCCTCACCCCTCACCCCCGAAACAGACCTGCCGTTCATTATGTGGTGCGGTTCCTTCGTTATGTGGTTTCACCATTATGTGTTGTGGTTTCAGCATTACGTAATGTGGTTTCTTTATTTAGGAAATCGATTTTACTTCCGGTGTCAAGTATTATTACCCAGGTTTCTCTCGTCCTAAGAACCCGTTTATCCAGTTTTTCTCGCCCACGGACGCTTTGCGCGTAATACACAGAGTCAATAAGATAAAGGATACCTTTCGGGGGTTTGAGTGCGGGCTCATTTCCTCCGCTGGAAATCGAACCTCCTTCGTCCTTCGTCGCGAAATCATGGAAAACATTTTAAAAAAACTCGGTTTTGACTCTATCATTCCACAGTTTTCAGTCGAAAGAATCCAGCCTGTAAACGTTTCAGCATTGACCGATGAAGAGCTTTCTCGATTGGGCGTAACAACGATTGGGGATAGCCTTCGTCTCCGTGATCTTTGTGCTGCCGCTGAAAAAGATCGTACGCGTGAGTCAGTAGCTGCAAATGTTCTCCATGGTTATAAATGGGGTTGACAGACCTACACGACTACTGTTGTGTGACCATTGTATTGTTTTAAGCCTTCAAGCATGTCTTTAAGCAATTCTCTGTAAAAATAGACAGGCTAAACACTATTACCGCTCGTCGCTAAAAAGTACTTAAAAGCATAAAGCTTTCCCAGTAAGACTTAACAGAGAAATGCGCCTTTAGATCAGTTATGAATTTGTTCTCTTCGTTGATATTGATCTTTTGATCTCGGCGGATTATCTCTCAAATTGATAGGAGGATTTCATGCTGTTCAGAGCCGTTAGAATTATTATATTTCTTTATGCCTGTTTGGTGCTAGCTCTATTGGCATACATTGCGGTTTCTTTGGCTCACTTTTGTAGCAAGATAAATACTAATCGGCTAAAGTTTGTTATAGCTTTGAAAGTGCAAGGATAGTTAAATTTCTCAGGCCTTGATTTCAGTAGTGTCTAAAGTCTCTGGTGTGCAAGACTTGTGAGAAAGTGTTTCTCATCACGGATATAGGCATCTTAGATCCAAATCTCAAAAAGCCGTAGTCTGCAATTCCACTTCAATGGAATAATGAATTCTTGCATTAACGCATGGCTCTGTTTACCGGTCGTAGTAGTAGAAGGGCCGATCGCAAAATAAAGGCAGTTGGAAGACGGACTTGGACCGTGAGCTTCGTCTGTGTCGTTGATCGACACCAGGGGAAAATTCCCACAGCCCAAGAAAAACAAGTGTAATAAAGAGTGACTATCTACGCGACTCCCACGCGCGTGTTTTAGCCTTTAAGAAGGTTAGATCGTACGAGTATATCTTTTAGAGAACGTTCCCTTTGTATGATATAAGGGGCGGTTCTTCGTATATTTCGTTCAGTAATGACTGCTGTTTTATAAGATGCCAGTGTTTTATGAGGATCTGTTTTAAGTTAGGCACCGATGGATGATATTTCGTTTCAAAAGGCAGGATTTTCTTGTATTCTTTTCGTTTTTGCTGGAGCGCGTTATTTCTGTCTTCAAAAGTCACTTCTGAGAGGACCCTTTGAACAAAATTATCTAGGTAACCTCTTTCAAGTAGATGTGTTTTGAATTGAAATAATGTTTTTAAAGAGTTAGTTTTGAGAAGTCTGAGAGCTTCTCCTTTGATGAAGCCTTTTTTGACTCCAGATGGGTGGCATGTAGAATAATGGGTGTACTGAAAAGTTTCAGTTGCTTTGAAACGGGTGCGTACATCGAGCACCGATTCAGCTATGAATCTCTCGCCTTTGTTAACGCCGCCCCTAATATCATAACCTCCCCTAATATCATACAAAAGGCCGGGAACGTTCTCTAAAAGATATACTCGTACGAGCTGACCTTAAAACACGCGTGTGGGAGTCGCGTATAGTAGATAGCCATTCTTTAATTACATTTGTTTTTCTGTGGCTGTGGGAATTTTCCCCTGGTGTCGATCAGCGACACAGACGAAGCTCACGGTCCAAGTCCGTCTTCCAACCGCCTTTCTTTTGCGATCGGCCCTTCTACTACTACGACCGGTAAACGGAGCCATGCGTTAATGGAGAACATTTGCAGCTACTGACTCACGCGTACGATATTTTTCAGCGGCAGCACAAAGATCACGGAGACGAAGGCGATCCCCAATCGTTGTTACGCCAAACGAGAAAGCTCTTCATCCGTCAATGCTGAAACGTTTGCAGGCTGGATTCTTTCGACTGAAAATTGTGGAATGATAGAGTCAAAACCGAGCTCTTTCAAAATGTTTTCCATGATTTCGCGACGAAGGGCGAACAAGGCTCGATTTCCAGCGGAGGAAATGAGCCCGCGCTCAAACCCCCGAAAGGTATCTTTATCTTATTGACTCTGTGTATTACGCGCAAAGCGTCCGTGGGCGAGAAAAACTGGATAAACGGGTTCTTAGGACGAGAGAAACCTGGGTAATAATACTTGACACCGGAAGTAAACTCGATTTCCTAAATAAAGAAACCACATTACGTAATGCTGAAACCACAACACATAATGGTGAAACCACAAGCCCACATAACGAAGGAACCGCACCACATAATGAAACAACCGCATCACGTAATGACAAGACTACAACGCATAATCAAGTAACCTCACCACATAATGATAAAACCACACCACATCATGGTAGAACCACATCACATTATGATCAAACCTCATCGCATAATGTCAAAACCTCGAAACATAATTTAGAAACTTCATAACATAGTGCTAAAACCGCACCACATAACGATGTATCAGAATTACAACATGACAAAACTACATCACATAACGACGAAACGTCAACACATAATGATTAATGATCGCATAAGAAAGTTATGGCTTTCCATAGAAGAGCCCCATAACTCAAGCAAGTTAAGGCATGGTTTACCTGCTTATTTGGCATAGTTTCATTTGAAAAGGAAGTCGTCGTTCAATGTTCCTAATAATTTGCAAGCAATATTGTTTCAGTGGCCTAAATAATATGAAACATTCGTGACGTCAGAATATCAGTCACGTGACCTGTTATTGAACGTTAACGGTTAAAATCTTCAGGGTAAAATGGGGTACATTAAATCAAATCAAATTAAAACTTTTTGAGCACAAATCTTTTGCATCTTAGGTGCTGGTCATGAAATAGCCTTGTGCGCATGTCCAAGTTTAATAGCAATCACGCAATTAAGGTAAATAGGTCACGTGACTTTAGAAATAGTTTAATAACTTCTAATACAAATTACAGATACCACCTTACAAGGCAGAATAACAATGCTGATACTCTACTGGACAATTTAGTAGCACATATTTTTAAAATTCATATTGCAGAACCTTTCCCCATTTTAGAAAACGCATTTTGTGACGTCACTTACAGCGCATTGTCACGTGATGCTAACTTACACTCTCATATGATTAACCAAGTCAGATGTAAATCCTACTATTAGCATCGAACTTTGAGGTTAATTGTATTGATCAATAATAAAGGATCTCTAAATTTGTCGCGAGGGGTCGTTTGAAACGCCTTTGACATGCCTCAACTTGCCTGAGAAATTTCGAAGCGCCCACTGTTTTATTTTTTTAAAACATAAATTCCGAAGCGCCCCAGAAAAACTTTTTTCAACAAAGTTGGGGCGCTTCGGAATTAGTGGGGCGCTTCGGTATTTAGGGGGCGCTTCGGAATTTATAGGGTGCTGCAAATATTACAAAGTTCAGTACAACCACCTTCTTCCTCTTCTTTACATCGTGTTTTGCAATCTTGGCAAAGAAGTTTTCTTCGCAGTCTCATGTGTTCTTGATAAAGGCTCCTGTAGCTGGTTTTTAAGTGTTGGTGCTTCTCATATAACCCATCATACCTTTTGGCCCTTTTGTTTGCCTCCTGCATAAGCCAAACAACTTTGTCGAGAGTGGTATCCATGGTGTATATATATATGGTTTCACTTGTTGTGTGATTTTTCCCTCAAGATTTGTAGATTAAACCCTGAGTTTAATCTTTCAAATCTGACTTGGACACAGCTGTGAGACGATTGATCTTTTTTTTAAACTCTTGTTTGATTTCTTTGGGAAGCTCGCTTTTGATCTTGTCTATATCAGGCGGCTGGGTTTGGGTGATTTGTTGTGTAGCCTTTTTTTCACCAGAGCGAATCAAGGCTTTAAGTTTGTGATATTTATCTACCTCGCGAACTCATGATGATTGTAAACTCTGAATCACTAACGCGATTGTCTGCTAGAGCTTTAGATTCCAAGTCGTTGACAGAGTTTCGTTTAGCAATGGCGAGTGTGTAGATCTTTTCATGTTTTGTGATCTTCCTTTCAAGCCGTTTACTGAATGCTGTAAGGCCAGCTGATGAAAACCCTGAAACAGCAGCGACGCCAGCTAGTGGAGGGCTGGCGATAATTCCAACTCCTGTCAAGGCTGTTGCAACTGTGGCTGAAGATAAGCCCACAGAGATAAAACCAAGGCCGACAGCTGAACCGTGAACAACGGAGCAGGTTCGTTTATATTTTTTTGCGACCTGTCTATAGTGGCCAGCTTCTGACTCAAGCTCTGTCTGTAAGTCAGAGATTTTTTTAAAACGGAAGTCATCGCCATTTGGTAATATTGGGTAGAGCGATTCAGTATGGCTGTATTCCGGAGCCGATGGAGACAGTACATTGGCAGAACTCATGGTGGGGTATACATATATATTTTAATTTATCTCTATTTCAATTTCTAAGGGCTTGTTATTGAAGTCGAAGAGGTCGCCATTTGCATCCTTCACTGATAAAGACACGCTATTTACATAATCACAAGAAGAGGTGTCACGCAAGACGTTTTGCTGTGTTAATTCATAGAAAACTTTCTCAAACGGCTTCCTACGAACATCAAATCGAGCCAAAACTGTAGAAGGCTTCCCATTGAGTAGGTTTTGTTCTTTATCAACCAGATCACAGTGGATAAAGTAAGTGCTTGGTGACGTTAATCCTTTGACGAATGTTGTTGGCCACAGCAATTTAGGATTTATACCAAGCAATTCAGACAGATCGTGGTCTAATTTCACCTCTTCCGGGTATTCTTTGAAAATTATCATCGACCCCAGTGGCGTGTTTGTCTCAGTTGCTAATTACTCATGCGCATAGCGCGCATGAGGTATGTTTCCGGCTTCGTTTTTCTTGGTCATTTTTTTTATATTTTTTTTGGTGTCACATTTGTGCATGCAAATTTATGCACGCATATATTACTACTGACCGGGTCGTCAGGTCACATACAAATTCTACAAAAATGGCTGTCGCGCTCGGCATGTGCTTGGTTTTCAAAACCATAGTTTTGTCTTATCGGAGTAATAACACACATTTACTATTAAAATATTCAAAATCGAAAGAAAAGGCTTTAAAGAATACTCAGAAGCCGCTGTTGTGAAGAAAAAGGAGAGCTTAAGCGACGAAATGTTGCTTCGAGACTTCAAGACCTAAATTCATAGTTCTATCTTCACACGCGTCGCCTCGCTAAAATTAAAAAATAGCCCGGTCGTTTACTGATTTCATTGCTTTTAAAAGTAGTCTTTTCAAATGCAACGGAAAGAAGTCATGGTTTGGGAAATAAATGATGAGTGTGTATTTCATCGGGAATCAATAAATTAAATATTCAAAGCGAGTACAGTTGTGTAATCTTATATTAATACAGACGGTCGCGTACTGTTTTTGACAATTGCTAAAATTGAAAAATTGCCCTGTCGTTTACTGATTTCATTGCTTTTAAAAGTAGTCTTTTCAAATGTAACAGAAAGAAGTCGCTGTTTGGGACGAGTGTGGATTTGACCAGGAATCATATTTTTTTTCACTGCGAGTACAGAAAACCTGTCTTGACGTGTTCTTGAGTGTGTCACGCAAAATTCGTTGAGGGGGAAGGGGTGCGTGACCCATTTAAAATAAACCGTAAAACTTTCTCATGCAAGTACATGAGTACAGGCTACCAGTGTAGCCTCTTGTTTATAATTAGCATTGACACCAGTGAATACGTTTTGTAATTCTTTTGCCAAAGACTCCAGAGTGTAATGGCCTGGAAGAAGTCTTCTGACAGTTCCTTCTTTATTTCCATTAGTAAACAATGTTATCTCTCCTTTTTGTTTCAAAGTATTCCACGAATTGAAAAGTGAACAAGAGAGGAGCCGGATGTAACTCGGTTTCGGAAGCGCGTGATCAAAGTAGATTGTGTGAGGGTTCGAAGGCGCGACGATTGTTAGCACAACCATTGTATATATATATATGATTTATAAAAATATAATATATATATACAATCATGTTTGGCAGACGACCCGGTGGATTTAATCCTAATACAAACGTTGGTTTAGATATTGGAGGCCACAACTATGACCCCCCACCCCCTTTTAATTCCACCCCAAACATCTATAGCCATCCATATGTAAAGAAAAAGCCACCCGCAGATCCACTAGCTTGGATGAGAACATCAGAAGCGGCAAAGCTCTCTGCAGCGGCCAAAGCCAAGGCGATCTCAGACTTCAAAAAGCGTTTCCCTCGCGCTGATATGTCAAAGTTTGAAGTGCAAGTCGACTTTGGCGACGACCACAAAACCGCCACAGGAGAAGTGCTTTATAAAGAGGGCCCTGGCTCATGAGCGCTCGTTTCAGAAAGAGCCCACAAAGATTGGACTCAAGCCATGAAAGACGCTCTTGGAGTGGGATATATTGGCGGTTTCCCCTATCAGTTGACGTTGAACCGTAATACACCACCAAAATCTCCAAAGACATGATGATTGGCGCAATCTTGAAGGACGAAGAGCAAAGGATTTACGTCACGCCAACTGGTTATTTCACAACGAAATACAGAAATATTTTCAGAGACACACAGATTTCATTCACAACCGCGAAATATAGAAGAAAGTGGCTCGGCGGTCCGCATATGAGTTTTTGGCCACAACAGCTAAACTTCGCACTGTGGTGTGCAACAACCGGCTGTGGAATATCGCGTGACATTCTCTTTCCCAAGGGTTCCAGTCTATCTCTATCACACCAGCTCCGGTCGTTTTACAGGTTTCACGTTTATTTTACAACAAAACGAATACTCTACAAGATGGGTGGGGAACAAAGCGTCAGTGCTTTGCCAGACGACCCCACATTCAACCAGAAAGACAACAAATACAACATCGACGCGTACAAGAAGATTTGCATAGAGTTCGGTGTCGACCCCAGTTCTGACTTCCGTTTCACGTACGGCAAAAATCACGGTCTTGGAAATGTGTATATTGGCGAATATGGAGCGGGCAACGTCTCAACCGATTACGACTATCCAGACTCCGATCTAGCTCTGTTCAATGATGAGCGCGTGACCGACAGAAAGGACCCTAATTATCGCGCCAATGGAATATCTTTCGTTCGCAACGACCAAGGGGCGGATACCCAGTTCGAGCACTTTGCATTGTGCCAGATTATGCACAGGGCCTCTCACAGCCAGGGTTAGCGCGTATGAATCAGTCAATCGAGGCATTTGTGTACTGCATTCTTGGTGCACAAGCCAACACCCGCAGCAGCATTCTTGGAAAAGGGGGCCGGGCATTCGAAACGCAGAGAGTATTCCTCACCCATCTAGAGGATGCTATCAGACTAAACAAAATTTCAAAAAGCGTGCAGCGTTACCAGCTTGCCATCCAAGAGACGAAAGTGCGCCTAGACTTTGCGACAGCTCCAGGAAGCTGGCTCATGCCATCACGCATGGTTATCAACACTGAAAGCGTGATCGGGTATAACAACAATCTTAAGGAGGCAACGCAAGAGATGAAACTGGGTGTGAACCTAGATATTAATCTGGGCACAAAAAAAGTAGGCATAACTCACATGGCCGGCGGGCCGCCGAAAACAAACCGGCCCACCAGCCACCCTTCTAATCCCATTCACAAACAGGCAATGCAGGCACAGAGGGGTGACAGCACCCCCACAACCACAGAGACCGACACCCCAGCCCCAAAAGAGACCATAAAAGACACTAAAATAGAGCCGCATCAGGTAAACAAGGCAATCGTAGCTGTGGGCGCGCTTGCTTTGGCGGGTTTTGTCGCCTGGATGCGTTAATACATTATTTCTTTCGCTTGATGGTCTTCTCTATCAAGAAGGCTGCCACGGCAAGGATTAGCAGCCAAGCGTTTTCACCAAGAAAGCTTAAGACCTGGCCGGCCGTGCGAAACACAAAGCTCACGATGGAGCCTAGCAGGCCCGGCAGAATGGAAGCAATCTTCTTCCCCAGCTCTTTCAGACCATTCCCAACCCCCTTTGCAACGGACTTTAGGTTGCTCGTGAGAGAGCCAACAATAGCACCGATTGTTATACCCACTGCAGCCAAAACCCCTGTCACGGTCCACCCGTATTTCTTGAATGCCGCTTTCACCCGCTCGCGAAGTGGAAGTTTTTCCTCAAGGCGATCTCTCTCGGCAGCAACCTCGTCTCTCTTTTCGGTGCTTTCTTGGACCTTTTCACGGGCTCATTCACGGGTAGAAGGCTCCTCATTTTCATTTTCCGCAACCCTCTGGTATTGTTGAATGTTCCTGTCAAGAGCTGCAATCTCATCATCCTTTTGCTGGATTAGTTCAGTTCTCTTTGGCCCAAGGATTTTCATATCGGTTTTTGATATCTTTGGGTTAATTGTCCCATCAGCTTTGAAGAGCGGGGTCTCACCAAGCTTTGGACCAACAACAACAACTTTTCCCAAAGAAACCTTCAGAGTAAGGAGTTTACCATCTTTGCCATATTCAGGGTATTCTTGTTGTATTAATTCATTCGCCATCTGTATCCGAATAGTTTCTGCTGTCAAAACCCGTCCTGAAGGGGCGGGGCCCCCTCAATGAAAGAGGTTTCATCCGTGCGTGAACCACGCTCTTGGCGCTGATTCATTGTAGTAGTCCTTGTAGACATTGGAATATTTTCACCCGAAGTTCCGGGGTAGGGTTCTGGGTTATCCCTATCCCACTGATTGTGTTCATCGTCATCGTCATCATCATCACGATCATCTGTATGGTCCAATAGAGGATTTCTCTCTTCACCACTAGTTTCAGGGATGGGCTCCATCATCACACAAGTTATATATTTATTTTTTTAAAACATATATATATATATATATATATATATATATATATATATATATATTCTGGCTATGGCTGTGAGCGAAAACTTCAAGCCGTCTTACAGAGAGAAAACGGCGCTAGCCCTCAAGGGCGCTAGGACTCTGCACCGCATCACCTTCAACCCGAACAAAGCGATGCCGGGGGAAACATTAAGCGTGTCTGTTCCTAAACTAGACAACGGGGTCGTGCTCGTCCCAGGCTCGTTGTCCCTGGTATTTAATCTCGTGGTGAGCGGAGAGGTAAACAACTACCTGGTAAACAACGTCTCTCGGGCGCTTGTCTCAAGACTTGTGGTCAACTTTTCTGGAGAGAATTTGCAAGACGCCAATGCCTTTGATATTTACAAGCTTTATGAGGACCTTTCCTGACAAAGTCCCAACGAAGTAACATATTCCTCGCAGGGATACAGTCTGAGCATTTGTGCAAAATCCGTTCAAATTCGGGAAATAAGAAAACTTCTAGTGTTGACACGGAGAAGAAGCTGAATGTGGTCTACGGAAACAAATACAAAATACACCTTGACCACGAACTCTTAAGAGCTCATGGTGTTTTCTATCCATATGATCTCTTTGAAGCGCTTGTGTTCGACTTAAAGCTTGCCCCAGCGAGCATGGTTGTTAAAGGCTCCGATGCTAGCAAGCTTGCCTATGAGCTGATGAACATTCAGCTTGAATATGAGGTACTAAAAGCCAAGGCACTGGCCATAGATCAGATGCGGAAAGCGCCTATCTCAATGGCAAAGATTTCCTGTATGAGCACGTCACCCACCTCAAAACAATCACAATCAACAAGGCGACAGACACAGTGATTCACGAGACCATCAACGTCCCTCGCCGGTCAATGAAAGGCATCCTCCTTCTCTTTAACGAAATCCATGTAGGTGGCGCAAGAGACTCGGAAAAGTTCTTCAACCCCGATATCACCAGCGTTAAGGTCACCATCGACGGTGTCCCCAATCAAATCTACAGCCAGGGTATGGAAAGCCGAGACATGTGGGATGAAGTTCGCCGGCACATTGGCGAGGAGGTGGGGGTTGATAGCAACATGGATGCCACAAAGTTCTACACGGGGGACAAGTTTGGTCTATTCCGCATGGATCTACGTTCTATGAGAGACAAAAGCCTACACGGCAGTGGTCTCCGAGTGGTAAACACAAAGGACGGTGTCCTGCTCGCGATCGAGAGGGCCACGTCGGGCAGCGGCATAGTGAATTGTTACATTTTCATAATCAGTGACGCAATGTTCGCCATCGCAAATCGTGCGTTGGAATCTATTCAGAATTAGGCAAGAAAACACAAACACACCATATATATACACACATTGCTTTAATAGACCCACGAAAGCTGCCCTTCAATGCCCTAATAATTGGGCCCACTAACTCTGGCAAAACACAGTATCTCATAAACCTTCTCCGTGGCCCCTTCAGGGGTAAGTTTGACTATATCGTGCTGTTGTGCCCAACCTTTGTCCACAACAGGACCTACGATGGTTTCGTGGATAACGAGCCCCGCATTTTCGTTATAGACTGCCAGCAGCATGAGATTGAATGGTGGCTAAAACTAGCAAGTTTCCATATATAATGCTACGAACACCCTCATCATTCTTGATGACTGCGCCGCTTCGAAAGACGTGAAAGGCCGCACTAGCCAGCTGGTGCAACTCGGCTTCAGCGCGCGCCACAGTGGCATCTCCGTGTGGGTGCTAACCCAACAGATAACCAGCATTGCGAAACCCTTTAAAGAAAACGTGGCCGCAATCGTGCTTTTTTACACCCCATCAAGCAAAACAACGAAGGCCATCTTTGAAGACTACGCCGGCGAGCTCACCCACGAGGAGTACAAAGAGCTTATTGCACGGGTTAAGGAGCGCAAGTTTTCCCACCTAGTTTTCTCTCTGTCATCCATATGGGATTGCAGTGAAGATGTAATCGAAAATAAAACACATATATATACTCTGAGTTATGAACGCCCCACCAGTCTTCACAAGCTAACAGCTTTTTACCAGATTTTGATCAAATTACAGGCCAAGACAGACGCAATGCAATTCAAAACTATCAAAGGCGCTTGTGAGGATGATCTGCGTCTCATGCTTCTTAACCGCTATCCTTTGAAACTCACTGAGATGCCAGACACCATGGCCTCGCTTTTACAGGAGGTTGAAAGGCTTTTGCCTGACATCAAGAGAATAATTGAAAAATAAAAACAATATATATACACAATGGCAGATGAGGCCGCAATGGATGAAGTCATGCAGATGCTGGAGGCAGCTCCTGATAGCTCCGTGCCATCAGCGATGCCTGTAGATAACATTCCAGCTCAACGCGAGAAGCTGGCAGTTCTTGTCTCGACTGGCAAATCGAAAGAAGCTATCGGTGTTCAGCTAACACACGAGCATGTGAAACGCCTTACAGACAAGGATGTTGAAAAATACTACAAAAGGTATGAAGCCTATGTCGGCAAACAAGACGACCGAGTCTCTGATTGACAGCGTTATAATGCTTATAACCAAAGTCGCTGGCATGGTTGTTCCGATTGACAACATCGATAAATTGCAGAAAGAACTCAAAAATGACTACATGATCCAACATGAATTATCAACCCTTGCTGGAAGCATTGCACTGCGATGCGGGCGATGGTTAGCTTTGGCCAATGCTGCTCTTATCACTACAAAACACATTGACTTCAAAAAGGAGCCAGAAGAGCTGCCGCCTCCTCCTCCTCCTTCTCCTTCGCCCCAAAGCAGAGACAGTGAAGGTTACCCACTAGAGGGCTTTGATGAAGTTGACATATAATCTGACAAGAACCTGAAAGGAACCAGATAGGAACCTGGTAGGAACCAGATAGGAACCAGATAGGTAATTTTTTAAAAACTTATATATACGATGGAGACACAAGCAGTGCAATCGTTACCGACAATACCTGAAGAAACAGCGACAACCAACACGCACGTTACCTCTGATGTTCCAAAAACTGTTCCAGCAAAAAACCCTGGTCGTGTTGCTTCTGGCAAAAGACTAGCAGAGCGCAACCGTATGGCTAAAGAAGCAAAAAAACAAGCTTCCAAAGCAACAAACGGGCCCACCCCAAACCCCGCCCCAAACCCATCTCCAAACTCGACAAATGACCCACCTAGCAGCAGCAACAGCAACACAGGATATTACATTCTGACGATTGGCGGGTTGATTGTCTCCGCTATGGGGGTGTATTACCAGCGTGAGGCCATTATGAAAACTCTTGGGCGCAACGAAGCCCAAACCCCACCAGCAACGGAGGAGGCTGTAACTGCTCCTCCAGTCAGACAGACGAAAATACGGAATGGAATAAAAAAATACACATATATACTCACTCAATGGCAAACCTCACCCAACTTTTCGTAAACGGGGCTGCAATAGGAGGTGTTCTTCTGGTTTTGGTTAATTTCAACATAACCGCTTTTAAAACAATTTGGCAATTAGCAACACAACCAATCAACGAAAACACAGACCCAGCGCACGATGAAAAATTAATCGAAATTTAAAATCTTATATATACACCACCATGTCTGACAACAAGCTCGTGAAATCAGTTCTCGATGCCGCCACAATCACTGGCCTTGTCGCCGGTATTGGATGGGTCGCTAAAAAAGTCGTCAAAGAGTCATTCACATCTGACCCCAGCTCGAATGCGATGAACTACGTAAAGTTCACAGCCGTCATGACTGGGAGCATTGCACTGAAAAAATACCTTGAGGACCAGAAAATCCTTCCAACCTCGATGTAAAAACATAAAACATTTGTGTATCATACACAACAATGGCCTCAATCGCCATAATGATTGGTGGAGCAATTCTCAATGCAGCCGCTTTCACTGGAGGCAATAATTTGGCAAAATATTTTTCTGGCGATAGTGGGCAAGATGCTCTGGAAGAGAAGACCAGGCACGACAAGGCCCTTGAAGACTATCAGGCTACTTATGCCAAATATCAAAAAGACCGCACAAAGCTCCTCGACTGGATTGCGTCTAATGATCGGATTAAAAATCAAGCAAAACAAAATTTCACTAACACCGACCAAGCGTTTGTGCTCTACAATCAAACCCACAGGGACCAACAAATAGCACCCCCCAAAGAACCAGTGTTCTCTGACTTCTATAAACCAAGTCCACAGCAGAAGCAAGGCGAGCTCTTGTTTATAGGCACTGGCGCACTTTCCCTTGGATATGCAGCTTTTCGCTTTCTTTAAAAAATCATCCATTGTATATATATATATATATGGATGCGAAACTCTCAAAGATCTACTATAGCCCCAAAGGCTATTGGAAAGGCATTGCCGCTGTGAAAAAGCTAGCTGCAGCTTCTCGCGTCTCTGATGATGTAGCAAAAAAGTGGCTGGTCAAACAAGCCCTTTGGCAGATTTACCTCCCAGCGCCACGTTACATCCCTCGTCCAAAGTTTGATGTCTTCTCGCCCAATGCGGTACATCAAGCGGATCTCCTTTTTTTGCCTCACGACAAACTTCCTCATGGGAGAAAGCTTTACAAATATACTTTGACGGTTGTCGATGTGGCTAGCCGTTACAAAGAAGCAGAACCCTTGACCTCGAAAGAGTCTCTAGAGGTTTCAAAAGCCTTTCAGAAGATTTACAGACGCGGACCTTTGAAATGGCCACAACTATTGCAGGTCGACCCTGGGCGTGAATTTATGGGGGCTGTGACTAAGGCTATGGGGGATAACAAAACCGCTATTCGTCGCGGGCGCGTAGATATACACAGAGACCAAGCAATAGTTGAAAGATTCAACCGAACCCTGGTGAACGCCTGTTTGGACACCAGTATGCGGTTGAAATGCGCCTTCCCTCCGGCCAGAGATCTACCGTATGGGTTAAAAGGCTGCCAGACGTTGTATCTGCTTTAAACAATGAAGTGACCAGATTGACTGGCAAGAAGCCTGCGCAAGCAATCAAAGAGAAAGCCGTTTCTGCCAAACCCTCTACCCCCTATTCGAGACCAGTGGGAGTCAACGAAAAAAAGCTCCCTCTCAGGGTTAGTGTGAGATATTTGTATCAGCCTGGCGAGCTGGAGGGTGATGGTAGGCGGGCGACCGATCCAATCTGGTCTCTAAAGGTCTACAACATTGAAAAGGTTGTTACCAAACCAAACAAGCCGGTCGTGTACTATATTTACGATGGGCCCAAGCGGGGCTTCGTCCGTGAGGAGTTGATGGTTGAGCCGCCAGACACTCAGTTGCCGCCGATATCTTTGTGACCATATGCCAGCGTGTTGACTCCATCCTCCTTAATCCAGCGCTTTGAGTCAAGCGGTGAGAGCGTTGTCTTGTTTAGATGCACACCGTAGATTTTGTGATCTTCACTTCTAAGCATGTCCATCTCGTGTTTGAAGGCCTCCTTTTTGAAAAGGGCGTCCTTGTAGTTCTGATGCATTATTTCCTTCTTGGTCACAACCTTGTTTGTGCCCCTTGCTTTTTTGATGTTCTTCTCGTTTCCCAGCAAGATTGAGTACATCTTCGAGCGCAAGCACACAACCTCTGAGATTGGCACGTCGGCGCACTCGTCCTTCATTTTACCGATAACCTTCTTGTTCTTCTGGCTATGGAGGTAGTGGTCCTTTGGAAAGTCGCTCGTGTCGTAGTAGTTGATGTCTTTCTCCATGTCTTTGTAAACGTCCTCTGCCTTGATCTCTAGAAGCAGGGAATCTGTGTCGGTATAGAAAAGCTGGCATTTCGAGCCGTATCTTATATCAAGATGGAAGTAATAGAAGTCGTACATCAACGTCTTGGAGAGATCCAGCACACACATGCCTGTGTAGACCGGTCTATTCAGTCTTATCTTCTCATTGTGCATCTGGATACCAGCAAGATTCTCCCCAAAGATTGATGCTCTTGCGAAAAGAGGGTTGGATATTAGCTTTCGGAGCTTGTCTGTCTCGTTCGCTCGAACAAGCTTTATATTGGTACGATTTCTGAGGTTCTCCATCGTCTTGCCGAAGACTGAGTTGTTCATGAGCTTGAAGAAGTTCTTTTCAAAGTCTGATGTGGCCTTCTTTCTGAGCTCTGTGTTCAGTCTGATGTAGGACTCCATCCAATCCTTCTGGTCGAAAGCCAGCACCTTGTGTACTTTCTTTAGCTTCATCCCGAGCATTAGATACTGTTGGAGATTTCGGTAGTGAAGGACATAGTTTTGCTTATCCTTTAGCGTGAGGAGCAGCTTATTTGTCCTGTCCTTCCCTAGATTCAACTCTCTCGCAAGGAATCTTTGATATGGTGACATCCACTCGCTTGGAACTTGTGACTTCTCTGGGGCTAGAGGGCAAGAGTTGTGCTTGTCGTGGAGCTCTTGTGGGTACTCCAAGTCTACCTCAAGGATGCAGCCTTGCCTCCTGTTTGGCCCCCACTTCATGATCTGCTCTTCGGTTGGCATCTTTCGGGCCCACCTGAACTTGCCAACGGGAAGTGGCTGACTCATTGTCCAGCCGTAGAGATTGTTAGCATAGAGATAGATTATATAAACTTTCTCTTTTTCCGGATCGTAGTCACTGAGATACGGATTGTTCGCTTTTGAGTAGCGCTTCATCTCTGTGGAAATACCGCCTCTCATTCCCTTTTCAACAAAGAGATGCATGGTGTAGTCGGTCAGTAGCTCCAACTCGGCGCCTGTGTGTTTCAACAATGCATCCCAACTCAAGCCTGGATTGGTATAGTAATGTGCTGGGTCTAAACCGTAATTGTTGAGGCATGTTTTCCTAAAGTTCTCAAACACGTCTGCAAGGAGTAAAACATCTGTTAGAAGATAAAGATCGTGATAATTTCCGAGATTCTCGCATTCGAAGGCATCCCAAACTCGTTTGGCGTGCTCGTAATCTTCATCTGTGATGTGCTCCTTTTTGAGCTTACTGTAGAATGCCTCTCTCGGTGGCAAAGACTCTTCTTCGAACCGTTCCTAAGACTCCATATACTCGTAAGGATTGACACCCTTTCTGAGGAGAAGGCTTCTTTTTGCTGGATCCGTTTCGTTTTGCCTTGTGATCTCGAAGTCCTCTGGCTTGTTTGATGCAACAAGGCTGTCCAGGCTTTGTTGCATAAACTGAGAACTGTCTATGAATCTCAGCTTGCCCATGGAGAAAGAGATGTATTTCTCCATGTTGTCGGGGATGCATTTCAAATCAGAACCGACCTCTGCGATGTTATATCCAGTGTTATATTCCATGATGCTTACATGAGAAATGTTGTAATGTGTTGGCTTACACGAAGTATGCCAAAGCCCTTATCGCAGTTGTTGTCAGAATAAACTAGCGGTGCGTTTTTATCAATCGAGCTGTGTATTTGAGCGGTCTTAACATTGGCGACGAGATTTTAAGCGGTGAAAAGCGACCCACAGAATGCCTGGAGGAGAAGTACAGGCTGGAGCACCAGAAGCACAAGAAATTCGCGTCGTAACAGAAACGAGAAACTTGCGAAGCCGACCGTTCGTCGTTCCGGACGAAACAAACAGCGTAGGAAAAGCTTGGGAGGAATGGTTAGAAGGCATCGAAAGAGAATTCAGATACTTCAAAATCACGGGAGCAGTTGACAAGAAAGATGCAATGATTATTTACGGCGGAAAAGAGATAGCTCGATTGGAGAAGAGTTTGCCAGATGCAGAAATAGAAGACGTATACGTGAAGTTGCGTACCAAACTGAATGAACATTTCACCCCAAAAAGAACAAGCACCACGCACGGTATTTATTTTTAAAGATGAGGCCACAAGTAGGAGAAACTACAAGCGCATATGCTGCAAGGCTGCGGGAGAAAGCGAAGGAATGCGAGTTTGGAGATACGTACGACGAGAGAATTTTAGAGCACATCATCCAAACTATTGACAACAAGAAGCTAATTGAAAAAGCTATTAGCAAGACGTGGGACTTGACACGATTCCTCACTGAAGCAAGTCAGACAGAAGACATAGCACGGCAGATGCTAGACATGGAAAGTGGACACTCACAGGGCTCCCCAGATAATATTTCTCGTATTTACTCCGAACCGTTAAATCACAAACAATCGGCGGATGAATCGCATGGATTTCGGCGACCGTGGAGACCTGGTAAAGAACAAGATAATATGAAGCAGCAAAGATGTGGGTTTTGTGGTTTGACTGGAGTTCACGCAAAGGGAAGAGATTGTCCTGCATATGGAAAGAAATGTCGTAAATGCCACAAGTGGAATCATTATTCCTCTGTATGAGGGTTTTCGTGGTCAAAACTCTAGAGGACGGAAACCGAGTAGAGGAAGAATTAGAGGAAGAATTAAGAAGACAACTGAGGATGCTGAATCCACAAGCTCAGATGATGAATTTTTCGGACAAGCGGCAGAGCATTTAGCACGAGCTAAAAAAGTCAAAGAAGATGGCAGCAATTACAGGATTGTTACAGTTCGACTGAATGATGTTGATGTAGAGATGGAGGCTGACAGTGGCGCAGATGTTAACATCTTGGATGAGCACCAATTCAAGGCATTTATCCATAGAACACATGACAAGCCAATCTTAGAAGCTAGCAAAGTAAAACTGCATACTCTCCAACACGAACTTGAAGTCAAGGGAGAATTCCAGGCGGTTATTCGCAATGAGACCTGTGGAAAGCTCGCAAGATTTGTGGTAGTATTTGGAAGAATACGATCACCCCCGCTGATCAGTAAGGAAACCTTGATTGATTTGGGGATGCTGAAAATCAGACCAGATGGTGGGTTTGCAGAACCAAATGGCCTGGGGACATCCAAGGAGGTACATGGTGCTAATGCTGTCAAAGAGCTAGAAGGTGTACAGGAGATGAAGGATTTGGTTACCAAGTACAGCCACTTATTCAAAGGTATTGGAAAGATAGAAGACAAGAAGGGTGACAGAGAGATTTTGGGCCGATTCCACATGAAACCCGAAGCAGTGCCGGTTGCACAGAAACCCAGACAGGTACCATACTACCTTCAAGAACCGTTTCGAAGGTGGCTGGACCAGGGCATAGAATAAGATATCTTTGAGGAAGTACCTGATGATGAACCAATTACTTGGTGTTCTCCTGTTGTGGAACAGCCTAAACCAAAGTTTTCAGGGATGTCGTCAGAAAAATTGGAACCACACATGATCAGAGCGAGTGTTGATTTGCGAGTCCCAAACAAGCACATGGAGCGATGTCGAATTTCGCAGGCACCAGTCGTGGAAGACTTCATCTACAAGTTTCATGATTGCACTATTTGGACTAAATTAGACCTCCGGCAAGGATACCACCAGATAGTGCTACATCCAGAATCAAGATCGATTGCCACATTCAGTACTCCATGGGGTAACTTCAGACCCAAGAGATTAGTATTTGGTGCGAAAGCATCGCAAGACCTGTTCGATGAAGAAATGAACAGAATTTTTGGTGACATTCCTCGATGCCTCAATCAAAGGGATGATATCCTGATTGGAGCAAGTAACTGGAAAGAATACAATGACACTCTGGAGACAGTATTTCAGAGAGCTGAAGATTATGGAATCACATTAAATGAGCCCAAGTGTGAATTTGGCCAGGCACAGATTACCTTCTATGGCTATCGATTTGGCAAAGGTGGTCTCAAACCAACACCAGAGAAGGTACAGGCCATCCAGGAATGCACGCCTCCAGAATCAAAGGGAGAAGTCAGAAGTTTCCTTGGTATGACCGGCTACCTTTCTAAATTTATACCCCGATACTCCTCACTTACAAATCCATTGAGGGAGTTGACGCACAAAGAAGCCAAGTTCCGGTGGGGACCTGAAGAAGCTAATGCTTTTGAGGAGCTGAAAGCCAGTATCTCTAGCCAGGACACAATGGCATTCTTCGATCCAAAGCTACCTATCATGATGAGAGTAGAAGTTAGTTACAATGAGGGGCTATCAGCTGGTCTCTTCCAACAATCCACCAAGGGTTGGCAACCAGTGCACTTTATTAGCCGCACTCTGACAGATGTCGAAAAGAGGTATAGCCAGACAGAGAAAGACGCTTTGTGTGTGAAGTGGGCCAAGGACCGATTCAGTATCTATTTACTTGGAGCACCAAAGTTCACTATTGTCACGGCACACAAACCGCTGCTGCCACTTTTCAATAAACCTACGGCGAAGCTACCACCACGCATTGAGAAGTGGGTGATGGACATGCAAAATGTCGATTATGAGATGAAATACGAGCCCGGGAAAAATGAAGCAGATCCTTTGGATTTCTTATCCCGACACCCATTGCCAATCATTGGGAACAATGACACTGAAAAGATATATTAAAGGCTACGGTTGAAACAGAACACGCGGTTGTATTGGACAGGATTAAGGAAGAAACACAGCAAGATGGAGTCATGCAGAAACTGAGCCAGACTATTCAAAAAAGCGATTGGGAAGCCAACAGGAAGGATGTTGACTTGGCACCATTCTATCCAATCAAAGAAGAGATTTATGAGGCACAAGGCCTGATATTCCGGATGGAAAGGATCATCCTACCTTCAGGATTGCAGCAGAAAATCATCAAAACAGCCCACAGGTTAGGACACCTTGGCACAACGAAGACAAAACAGATGCTTCGAGCAAAGTATTGGTTTCCTAACATGAATGCAATGATTGACCAAACGATAGGACATTGCTATGATTGCCAAGTTACTACCAGGAACCACAGAGAAGAGCCAATTAAACCAACAGTAATCCCGGAAGAACCTTGGGAACAGGTCACAATCGATTTCGGGGGACCTTATCCTGATGGACACTACAACTTAGTAGCTGTCGACCGAAGAACCCGATACCCGGAAGTGGAAGTTGTGTCTTCAACGGCATTTAAACCGACCAAAGAAAGACTAAAGAAAATGTTTGCTCGTCATGGGGTACCTAGACGGGTATATTCAGACAATGGTCCACCGTTTAACTCAAAGGAGTTCTCTGATTTCGCAGAAGAAGAAGGATTTCAACACCATCGGATCACACCGTTACATCCCAGAGCTAACGGGCAAGTGGAGAGATTTATGCAGGTTCTCAACAAAACTGAGCAAATTGCCCATCTGCAGGGAAAGACAGGACTTGATAGAAGCATTGCAGTTCAAGACATGTTGATGGCCTATAGGGATACACCACACCCTCCTACTGGTGTTACACCCTATCAAGCAATGACAAACAGACCTGTCAGGACCAAGTTAGACTACACAATGCCAGGAAAAGAGAGAAGCAAACAAGATGAGTCAATTGATGAGAAGGACAGGCGGTACAAAGAGAAGATGAAACGCGAGGGTGCAAACATCAAGGAGCACAATTTTATCCTGGGAGATTATGTCTTGCTGAGACAGAGGAAGTCGAATAAATGGTCAACCCCATACGAACCCGTTTTCTACACGGTGACCAAGATTAGCGGTTCTACCATTACGGCGAGACGAATCACAGATGGTCGAGAAATTTGTCGCGACTCAAGTCAGTTTAAATTAGCGAATGCCATTATGCACCGGGGTAGCACAGAGGCTGCGAGTCGTGAGGATTGGAGGGAGACACTACTCATGAATGCTGGCAATACCAGTGACCAACCATCGGAACATACCACACAACTGCAAACCATCCCAGAACAAGGAAGCATCCCTGAACAGGAAAGCGTCCTAACACAAGGAAATGCTGCTGATGAATTGCGACCGGCTGAAGAATCGCACCCGGTTACAGCTGCGGCACAAGATAGGGTGCAAGAGAGTCCTGGAATACACGCATCAAGACCAAAGAGACTACGGCGTAGACCAGCCTATTTGACTGATTATGTTACATGACAAGCAGAAGGATGCGCAGACATTGACTTTGACATTGTTTGTCATTATTCTATCATTATACTAACCCACTAATCTATGTGTAAATTATCAAGAACACTTTGGATCCTGAGAACTACTTTGAAACACTGAATGACTATAGTTTTTCCTTTCATGATTTATTGCATGTAAGCATCCGTAAAAAGGGGAGAAGATGTTATATCCAGTGTTATATTCCATGATGCTTACATGAAGAATGCTGTAATGTGTTGGCTTACACGAAGTACGCCAAAGCCCTTATCGCAGTTGTTGTCAGAATAAACTAGCGGTGCGTTTTTATCAATCGAGCTGTGTATTTGAGCGGTCTTAACATGCGATTTGCTGTATCAGATGGTGGGCGTCGTAGCCTTTTAGGTTGTGAAAGACAACTGGGATGTTAATTTTCTTGAGGTTTATTCGGAAGTAACTTCTGTTACAAGTCTTGTGGGCCGCCCTGCGATACTTACCAGTGATGTGGCAGTGGTCTCTTACTGCGTCTCTATAACTTTCGCGTAATAGAGGCCTGCTACAGTAGAAACAGTCGTCTTCGATAGTACTGTCGTCCGGATTCGGCAATCTTGGGTGCCACTTGTCGATGATATACTTGCCTTCATCGTCTTGTGTAGTGAGTTTTAGGACTTCGGAGTAACAACTATTTTTACTCCCGGGTGCCTTTGTACTCCTGTGTAACTTGCCGCAGTACACTCCTGTTTCTGGGTCGTAGAAGTCTATCTCATCTCGTACGTTGTGACGGATCAAGTCTTTGAGGCAAATGTTACATTCGACGGTCATGTGGAAATCCCTTCAGTCTTCCTCTGTCATTTGTAATGGAACCTTATGCATGAGGGCTTCCCTTATTTCCCTTTCAACTCTAAGGAGGGCGGTCAAAAACTCTCGTACAGAGTTTTCGCCTCTATAGAGATATAGCTTGCTTGACACGCCATCCGACCTTACAACAACAAAGCTGAAGCCGCAAGGCTTGTGGACCTCAGTCTTAGTGGTGCTACTTTTATCTGGAGATGGGTCACAGATGTCTATCCTGTGAATAGGGCTCTCGCAATCGGCATATATAACAAATGGTGCCTTCATCTGTTTTTGAAAGTTCTCAAAGCGAAGGATGTGTTCGCCTTTCTTTGGCATCACGACTCTGACTGGAAGGCCTGCAGCTCCTCTGCAATAGCCTTGATGGTCTTTAAGAACTCTGTCTGATGAGGAGCCTTGCAATCATCTCACGCAGAAGTGAACCTGATTGTCTGTGGCGTGTTGTTCGCGAAAAAGTCTGCTTAGACTCTTGATGTAGCTGTAGTGGTTACTGCATTCGTAGGTATGAGGGTTTATCTTGGAAATGAGCATTACATTGATACATGGGATTTCCTGACCTTCCATATCACTAACATGATAAATCACTACTTTTCCGTCTTATTGATTGCAATGTTGTTCAGCTTCTCGACCTTCGGTATTTCATACAAAGGCGTTGGAAATGAAATGCCAGTAAAGTCAAAGCCATCGTCTGTTGGATATTTACTTGGTCTATCAGATTGTCTCACATCTGTAGTTAGAAAACGTGCAGCTCTCATAGCCCTTCGTAAACAAGCATTATCTCTGTTCCTTATGTTTATAATAGCTTGTTTGGCTTTAAGCTTTGGAGGAAGAGGGATATGCGATCCGCCCCTTATTGGCACATTTCTAGAAAAGTCAAGATAAACGGCCGAAACCCCGTCAACAACCCATCCTGAGCCTCTTTCTACCCAAAGAGCGGTTAACTCTCTTTTTCTATTTATTTCGTCATTAAGTCTTACTATAATTGATGCTTGATCAAAGAAGTTAATGAGTATTGGCACGTCCTGTTTTAAGAAGGTTTCAGTATGTTCTTCACCATTGTTAGTTTCTTTTCTAAGCTTAACCATCATTGTATAACTAAACTTTATTGGGCCTAAACGATCAACTTCTAATCTAATTACTCTAAGAAGCTCAGGCTCTATCAGATTGTGAAACGTAAGTAAATCTCTCGCGTGAAAGTTGGCTGGAGGGTTCATATTGTAGCTATGTAGCCAGTTTCGAAACCCGCGATCCTGTTGTATAAGAGTGAGGTTAGCCATAGTGATGTATATACATGGGATATACATTTCTTCAATTGGTGATGCTCCACCCATAGGAAGGCTCCGAGGGTTGGAATTACCCGTTAAAAACTAATCAATCAGCTAGTAGTAAGAACGTTACCCGCCACGGCCCCACCATAAAATAACGGGTAACTCACCCCAACGGAAGCTTCCTGGAATAATTGCCGACCCCTCCACGGAGCCTTCCCCACGGGCCGACTGAAGGAGGTCCGTGGGGAAGGCTCCGTGGAGGGGTCGGCAATTATTCCAGGAAGCTTCCATTGGGGTGAGTTACCCTTATTTATGGCGGGGCCGTGCGGGTAACGTTCTTACTACTTACAACGTTTCTAGAATTGCAGTCAATGCGGTGGTTAATGGTCCTAGTGTTTCCTGTAAAGTGAAATGTGTAATCTGTTTGTCCGTCATTAATGTATTTGATTTGCATGTACGGCAGCGGTTGTTGCCACAACGAAAGGAGCCAGGATGTGGGTTCGAGGGCGCAGTGGTGCGTAGTTTAGATCTGACTAGTAAGTCGTTAAGATTTTTAGTACGTCGGAATGCAACGAGAGGTGTGGCCTTGAATACATTGGCGCAACGGTAAGAGGAGGACAGGATATGAAAGTGATTGTGTACGATGGATGACAGAGAGCGTAATGCGGGGTTGTAAGTGATAACAAGGGGAACACGGCTAGGTTGGTTAGCAGAAATGTCTTTGGGTGTGAATGCTTCTTCGCGTGTAATGGTACGAACGCGCTGAAATTCACGGTTAAGGAAAGATAGATTGTATTCACGTTTGTTAAGATATGTTTCAAGTTCGTTGGTACGAAGTGTGAAGGTCTCGTCGGAAGAACAGATACGACGAAGTCTGAGGAAGAGACTGAAGGGGATACCTCGTTTGGTATGATGAGGATGGCAAAATGAGTGTGGCAGGTACTGATGTTTGTCAGTAGGTTTAGTGTAGAGGTCTGTTTCGATAGTACCGTTATTGAGAACAACGTTAACGTCCAGAAAAGGTAGAGACTTAGAGGAGTGATAAGATGTAAATTTGAGGGTGGGGTGAATGCTATTGAGATAAGAAGTGAAGGCAAAGAGGTCCTGTTCAGTATGTGTCCATATCATAAAAATATCGTCTATGTAACGCCACCAAGTATGGGGCTGGTGTGTTGCGCGTGAAAGAGCGTCGGTCTCGAATTTAGCAAGGAAAAGATTGGCGTAAGAAAAAATGACAGAGACGCATCCAAACCAGTCGCGCGTCATTTCAATCTTACTAACCATTCTAAACAACACATGACAATTTGCGGCCTTTCCCTGCACCAGGGTAACACAGAAAGCCATAAAAACTTAGAACAAAAAAAAATCATCTTTCAAATCGGCACTCTCAAACCCCACGGAATCAACGAACGCTTTTCATTCAAGTAATTTACATTTGTTTTTCACGTCACCAAATTCATCCACCAAAAGCGTAGTTCCACCGCTTACTATATAAAACCACACACTACCCAAAATTCCTTGATTCGCTCCGAAGAAGGGCGAGTGCTCGAAACGTCAGCTATTTGACATGTTTGAATCTTTTTACGGTGGTCAATTTACCTTATCGACTCAGTCGATAAAACTAAATTAACGTGTTTAACCCACCACCAACGCAGCGCCACAGTTTCTCCAGAAACTAATCCCATTCGTTACTTTGAGGTGATTTACCTAAAAAGGCTCAAACTTAGCAGCAGAATAAAACTGTTTACTTTAAATGTCGAATATTTGCATCGCATGACCTGTTGTCATTGTTTTATTACACAAAAAGAAAATTGAAAATGGGATGCCGAGATGGCATATGATGGATATAAATTGAACCGTTAATGTATTTGTATGGTTCTCCCTTATATGAATCTGGCCGGAATCGTGGTTGACTATGATTTACAGTTAAAGGGTTATTTCGTAAAAGAGGTCACGTGACATATTTTGTCTCTTAATATCTTGTTAATAAAATAAAAAAGTTGTCCATTCCGGGCACGGATAGTCTTTATGCATAAAGGCAAAATTGCGTATGATTTTCTCTTAGCCAAAGTTTACCATCCTTAGCCCATTTGAAGTTTCGTTTTTGTCCAAATGATGACGTCATCAGACACGTGACCACAATAATTAAACCTTAAAGAATTTAAGGTGGTTCGATACAGTTTTCTGGAGACCATACCAACATTTTTCAATCGGCTTTCAAGCGGCCTTCTCCAAGTCAGATCAACGTGAAATTTTCACCAATAACTGGTTTTAAATTGAAGTTTGGCAAGATATATTTTCTGGTAAAATCGATATTACCATGACAACGATAAACAAGAAACTTAGAAATCAGTAAAAGTGAAATTTAGCGCGTTTAAGATTTCGCATTGAAAATCCCACATAGGCATCTTAAAATATGGTATATGGCATATATATTTTGCAAGAATAAAAAAATTCTGTATGTTTGAATTAAAATAAATCGCAATAACATTTCAAACCTTACTATTTGTGTACTGGTATTAAATTGATCGAGAGATTAACACTGGTTTTGTGAAATTACTTAATGATAATGTCAAAAAGTAGCTTGATGTTATGTTTGTAAACCCTGAAAGTTTTGTTTACTTTCTCTTTTGCGATCTTGAGAACTACCTGTTTTCCTAACATCACTTCATGTGCAATTTTTGGGTAATTTTCGATTTTAACGGCTTTTGCAAAAATCTGAGAAACGGCTCGATGGATTTTTTTAAAACATTCACTGTGCATGCTTACCGATGTGCAAAATATTATCTGAAAGTTTCATTGCCATTGATTCACTGGAACGCCTTTAAATTTAAAGATGAAAACGACGTTCGAACCGGCCGAAAAAATGGCGTTACAGATTTACTTTTTTAAGTTATGCTTAATAATGATTTCAAATCAATGCACACTGCATTCCTCCGTGATTTATACTTTCGTTGTGATCTGCTGTGCATCTATTATTATCTATATTCGAGCATGATTGTACCTTATTACTCTCCTTGCTACTTTCCAGATTCCCTTAAGTCTCTTTTTAGGATTATTTTGAGCAATAAATGCCCTTTTGCGTTTTGAAAACGTTTTTACAGCAGGCGTTTTGAGCGCAAAAGAAAACAGATGCAAAGAAATTTGCATCAAAGAGCGTACATTGCAATGTTTCAATCACGGAAGAATGTAGTGCGCATTGATTTGAAATCATTACTGAGAATAACTTAAAAAGTAAATTTGTAACGCCATTTTTTCGGCCGGTTCGTACGTCGTCTTCATCTTTAATTAAGCCTGGTTTCCATATGATCGTCCGGATCGTCCCGATCGTCCCAGTCGTCTCAAAAAATGTTCAAGCGATTGGGACGATCATATGGAAACACTTCCCGGACGATCGCAGACGATCGCAAACGATCCGGACGATCGGGACGACCGCGATCGCTTGGATAGAACTGTGTTCTATCCGGACGATCGGGGCGATCGTGAAAAATCAGAAGCGATCAAATGGAAACACTCTCAGACGATCGGGACGATCGAGACGATCGAAGTCTATCCCAGAAAGCATCATTCTCGTCACCAGTTTTCGCACCTTCGAGCGAAGAATGCCTTGGAGTAAGCGAATTTTGACCAAACTCTTTACTATTTATGGAAGAGGTACAAAAATACGAGTGCCTGTATAACAAATTTTCGAAAGAGTGCAAAAGCAAGTATACAAGATTGAATTGCTGGAGGAAAATCGGCGAAAAATTTGACTTGGACGTCGCTGAAGCCGAAAGGAAATATAAAAACATTCGGACCGCATATAGCCGATACCTTATACGGCGCAAAATTGAAAGAATAAGCAGATAGCACGCAACGATTAACATCCGCCATTTTGTTTGCGAATCTCGCGCCAAAGTTCTGTTATCGGGCCCAGGAATTTTGCTGACGACCGTGAGCTCCCACTCTTTGGGACGATCGAGGCGATCATTTGGAAACCAGCGATCGCCCCAATCGTCCCAATCGTCCCGATCGTCTCAAAAAAAATTTGAAACGACTGGGACGATCGGGACGATCCGGACGATCATATGGAAACCAGGCTTAAATTTAAAGGCGTTCCAGTGAATCAATGCTAATGAAACTTTCAGATAATATTTTGCACATCGGTAAGCATGCACAGTGAATGTTTTAAAAAAATCCATCGAGCAGTTTCTCAGATTTTTGCAAAAGCCGTTAAAATCGAAAATTACCCAAAAATTGCACATGATGCGGTGTTAGGAAAAAAGGTAGTTCTCAAGATCGCAAAAGAGAAAGTAAACAAAACTTTCAGGGTTTACAAACATAAAATCAAGCTACTTTTTGACATTATCATTAAGTAATTTCACAAAACCAGTGTTAATCTCTCGATCAATTTAATACCAGTACACAAATAGTAAGGTTTGAAATGTTATTGCGATTTATTTTAATTCAAACATACAGAATTTTTTTATTCTTGCAAAATATATATGCCATATACCATATTTTAAGATGCCTATGTGGGATTTTCAATGCGAAATCTTAAACGCGCTAAATTTCACTTTTACTGATTTCTAAGTTTCTTGTTTATCGTTGTCATGGTAATATCGATTTTACCAGAAAATATATCTTGCCAAACTTCAATTCAAAACCAGTTATTGGTGAAAATTTCACGTTGATCTGACTTGGAGAAGACCGCTTAAAAGCCGATTGAAAAATGTTGGTACGGTCTCCAGAAAACTGTATCGAACCACCTTAAGAGCGACTCTCTCTACCGACCGGGTGAGATCCGAAAAACCTGGCAGGAGGTCGAAATATCAAGCACCCAAATATTTCACCCAGAGATACCCTAATGTGTCCTAGTAAATGTGAGAAACTTATTTTGTTGTGGAGTTAAATATTTTTTTAGAAAATAATGAAAAGCTCAAGACGACCTGATTTGCCCAAAAATCACAAATCCGACCTCAAATACCGAGAGGTTCAAATAGATCTCGCGCACACGCGCAAAGCAAAATATTATAATTATTTTCAAATCACTTGATTAAGAAGATAATTCTGAGCTGTTTGAGCTATAATAGAAAAATATAGCGCTTTTATTTTATTTTTGACGGCTTTGCGAAAGTTGATAAAATTTCAGATTTTAAAAATACCGAATTATACACTGTTTTCGAATTATTAAAAATACACTCGGTATAACTCGTAATTCCTTCAAACTTTCAAAATAGCAAGTACATGAGTTATATTTCAGCTGTGCATAAAAATTTGTTTGGTAAAATTTGATTCTGAGGAGACCGGCTGCATGTTATTTGACCTAAATTATAGGCTAAGCTTACAGGCAGAAATGTAAACATTCGTTACCGACTTTTGTCTAACCAGCTATACAATCGTCCCGAAAACGATGCAGTTGCTCTAAAAGCCATCCAAATTCAAAATCCCCTCGAAATTAACACTTATTATGCAGCTTACCTGGATTCTAGGAGGATTTACAGTCCTGTAATTCTTGTATTTGTTCTGTTCGAACCGGGATTGAAGAAACATTTCCAGACCACTGTTGAAGTGTATTCCATCCCTGGCTAAATTCTCGCCTTTGACGTCCTATTTTCTTTACGTGCATTTGTAGTGACTTTTATATTATCTCCCTAAGCTTTGTATCTGATAATTTTCACGGTATCTCTAACTTTTGAGAGTGAAACGGGCAAATTTCTGGCCAACTTGAAAGGTCCTGCAAGGCGCCGAAACGACAACTGAAATATGATCGCAACAGTGCCCTGTCACGCAATATGCAGAAGCGTTATATTGTAACGCAAGACTTACTCCTCACTCGGAGAATGTGGGTAGGTGGTTGGGGAATTTTATGACGCATAATTTTTATTCACCAGTGTCTTTATTTTGCACAACCGCCGCTTTGATAAGGGTTAAATGCCAGACTATTTTAACATACACAGAAACTATCCAGCAAATGCAATCAAAACGGTTCATTACAACCGACACTAGTTTGGAGAACTTGAGAAAACAAAACGTCTACAACTCTATGGCTCCGCAAACGGCTACTTTGTTTTAAGTGATATTTACTTATAACCACTTACGCGCAAACTAGTTTTGTATACTTCAATATCATATGAGCTACTGTAGTCGATCCAGTTGAGGAGGGGCTCAGCGTCGCTCCTCCCCAGTCCCTTGAAAATAACATGACATGGGAAAAAAACGTTTGAGAGTGTTTCAAAACGCAGCCTATAAATGTTTGTTCAAAATGTTTATAAAAAGTAATACAAATTTACTGCGTGTATCGCGTTAGAGACTTTGACTGCCCATTTTGGTACCCAGGGTGTCGCGGTCAGCGGAAACTAGAGACAAGTCCCCCGGCGGGCGTCGGTTAGCGGGAACATGGTAGGAAGCCAATTTAACATCTATCTTATCCCTTCCTTGATGCGCGCCTTGTCTCACGTACCCAGTTAAATACAATACAATACATACCAGGGAAATATTACGAACACCCTCGGTGATGTCAGAAGTCTTCGGGTCTTGGCGCGCGGTTTTCGTTCGTTCATACAGAGTTGATCTACATTCACTGCAAATTCCGATTGACATGAATGTCATCAGTTTAAGAAAGCGACCACTCTTAATAGAATGAAACCTCCAAGGGACAGACCTTTATTTTCTGGAGGGGGGGGGATGATACTCTTTTGACGTTGTTCGCACAGGCCATCATACTCGTACCACCCGGCCTAGCTGTGGTACCAGCGGTGAAGGCAGGCACATTGCTTATTTAAAATGATTTCCATCGCCATAGGTTACTCCAAATAACTAGCTTGTAAACAGTTATTGACCCATTAGCTTTGATGGTGATATCGTCAGGAAGATGACAGACTTCTGAAACTCGCCCATTTCTCGGACAGAATGTCAACGTTAAATGGCAAGGCAAGCGGCATTCCTTGAATGAAAACCCAGCCCTTTAGGCCCTTTAGCCCTGGCACAACGAAGAGTTTTTTGGCTGCTTTTTGCGAAGGCAAGGTGAGGAATTTGTCTTGTGCAGCCAAATGGAAAGAATCATCACTGAGCAACATTCAGTTTTGGAACTCATATTTTTTAATAATTTATCTGACTTCTCTGCAAACATTTTTTTTTACACATATCGTGTTTGCAAAGAATTTATTTTGTCTTTTCAGGCCCTGCAAACATTTTTTTTTCAATATTTCTCAAAATGCTGAAACAAATACACGCATGTTTTAATCAGAAATATTTCTTTTTGGTAAGTTATAATATTTGAAAAAAATACGAGGTTATGTTTTATCATCTATTTATTATGTTTTCAAAGAGAAATCGTGTTTTTAACTCGCGTTACAATAATGATACTCTGCGTATTGCGTGACAAGGCACTGATGCGATCGTATTTCAGTTGTCATTTCGGCGCCTTGCTGGACCTTTCAGCTCGGCCAGAAATTAGCACGTTTCACCCTCAAAAGTTTTAGATACCGAGAAAATTATCAGAACAAAAGCTTGAGGAGATACACATAAAAGTCACTACAAATGCACATGAAGAAAATTGGACGTTAACAGCGAGAATTTAGTCAGGGATGGAATACGCCTTAAACAATGGTCTGGAAATGTTTCTTCACGGGTTCTTCATCAAACCCGGTTCGAACAGAACAAATACAAAATTACAGGACCGCAAATCCTCCTAGAATCCAGGTAAGCTGCAAAATAAGTGTTTCTTTTTTAATTTGGATAGCCTTTAGAGTAATTGCATAATTTTTGGGACGATTGTATAGCTGGTTAGACAAAAGTCGGTACCGAATGTTTACATTTCTGCCTGTAAGCTTAGCCCAATTTAGGTCAAATAACATGCAGCCGGTCTCCTCAGAATCAAATTTTACCAAGCTAATTTTTATGCACAGCTGAAATACAACTCATGTACTTGCTATTTTGAAAGTTTGAAGGAATTACGAGTTATATCGAGTGTATTTTTAATAATTCGAAAACAGTGTATAATTCGGTATTTTTAAAATCTGAAATTTTATCAACTTTTGCAAAGCTGCCAAAATTAAAATAAAGGCGCTATAATTGTTTATTATAGCTCAAACAGCTCAGAATTATCTTACTAATAAAGTGTTTTGAAAATAATTATAATATTTTGCTTTGCGCGTGTGCGCGAGATCGATTTGTACCCCTCGGTATTTGAGGTCGAATTTGTGATTTTTGGGCAAATCGGGCCGTCTTGAGCTTTTAATTATTTTCTAAAAAAATATTAAACTCCACAACAAAATAAGTTTCTCACATTTACTAGTACACAATAGGGTATCTCTGGGTGATATAGTTGGGTGTTTGTATTTTCGACCTCCCGCCACGTCTCACCCGGTGAATAGGGAGAGTGTCTCTTAAGGACGCTAAATCCAGTTTGATGTATACTTTTTGTGATTGTTAGGGCTAAAGAACATTACTTCCAAAGGGAAAAAGAATTTACTTCGCGGGGGTTCTACACCAAAGGGACGAACCATTTAACATGCTTGAGTACTCCAAAGTTAAGATCCGAGATATCTGAGGGGGTTTTTCTCCTACGTAAACACGCTAAAACCGATTAATGAAAAGTCAGATTATCTTAGACCATATTTGGAACTTTGAGACTTGAATAAATTACGCACAGGCTTATAAAAGGCTTAGGGAATAGTTGAATTTGTACCGATTAAAAGGCAAGTTATAAGTTTAAGAAAAACGACAACAATGAGAAAAACCTATAACAAAATAATCAATGAATACATGAAAATGAATATAGGTACACATTGAAAAAGTATTTGGTGAGATGAAGTGTCAACTAGCACTAGCTTACCAGTCAACCAGCTTACGATTGTCACACCAAAGCATCATACAGTGTAATACCAATTAACAGCCCGTGAGGTGCACGTGGTAAAATGGCTGTCTTAAAAAGTTGCAATTTAGCCATGGCTGAAATTTATGTGTTATCATGAGGCTCACAGAAATCACCTATTTTGAGAATCCGCGAGCTTGATGATAACACCTACTTTCTGATTGGCCGTCTTACACATGGTAATGATATGATCACATTAAACCTGTTGTTATCTATTGTTACTCCTAAGAGGTTTAGGTGCCCCTTATATCTTATATTAAAGGCGCATGCATCATCTGCGTTAATGTTTTTGTTACAGATGTTCATCGTCTGATATTTTTCCAAGTTAGACAAGTTACCTTCCAAAAGAGAAAATAGAGTCATACCATTCAGTTGCTAAAGCTGCACATTCAGTGAGTTTGAAACTTACTGTGTACAGACCTTCTCCTTTCTCGTATATTTGATGGTCATCCGAGTATTTAATCTTCCTTCTCAGTCATACAACAAAACTCTGCTGGCGTCATTTTTTGAAAAGGCCGTAAATTTATCTGACTCTGCGCTTTGTAAATACGAAAGAACTAATAAAGCAAGGCTGACTGTACAACTAGGATTATAATATTCTTTCCAATATTTCGTCAGGCACGGCCTGACTTCTTCAGGGAATAAAATGACTACAAGAAAAACGTTACAATATAAATCGCCAAGAAACAAAAGGATATAAGATTACAATGGCAAGACGTTACATTTCAAAAATATAAGATGAAACGTTACAATTCAAATTTAAGAGAAACAAAAGAATATAAGATAACAAGATAAAAATAATGAAAGACGATATGTAAAATATATAAATGCGAAGTTTACATTTCTTTACGCTTGTTGATACCTTTGGGTTCAAGGGTTTGACCCCTTTAGGGGAGGGGACAGCTGTACACATACATGGCCTTGATGGGGTTTACTGTGAAGTGTTATAAAGATTTATAAAGTACAAAATTTTAATGTTAACTGTTATCAGGGGCGTAGCCAGGACTTTTTTAGGGGTACGCACAATCAATTTTCAAACACTACCCCTACCTCCTCCCCCCACCCTCATGTCCCAAATCTTTCCTTTTTTTTTTCGACTTTTTCAGGTACGCACGTGCGTACGTGCGTACAAGTAGTTAAGCCCCTGGTTATATAAGGAATAACTGTTGGTGTAAGTGTTACAATGTATCCTACATGTTAAGAACTAAGAACATGTTAAGATAAAAATAATATTACGGAAGTGAGGTTATTGATGAGTTTTTGCATTAGCATGCCATAAAAACGTTTTTTTTTTTCAATTCCAGAGAGAAATTAACAGACTTTGGAAGTTTTGTCCTTTACAGCTCACTTTTAGAGTAAGGCAAGTAATTGCTAAAAATGTCGTTATCTTGACATTCTGGGACGTTTCATGTTTTTTACTGTTACAGCGAAATTTTTACCGTTAGCTGTTACATGTGATGGTCTAAAATTTTAATGTTAGCTTTATACAGGCCACCTGACTCCCTCCTCTCACAACAAATTTGTCCAGGCTGCACAACGATTGACAGACTTCGGTTTGTGTTCAATTTTGGTAGAGCAAGAAGAGTGACTAATGTTATTGATGTAAGTGTTTTAAATCTTCAGAAGTGAAGGAGGCAAGTTTGATGGAAGAAGAAGAAGAAGAAAACTGATCAGAGAGTTCATTGTTAGCACAACATAGAGCAGTTTTCAATTGAGTGTCGAAAGTAATTACACAATTGCTTTGTTTTTGCATTGCTACACTTTGTGATTGGCTAAAATATCTTACGCCACTTTCTCGACCAATCAGAAGTAAAACCAAAACCAATCGTGACTTGCTCGCACGCGTTTTCCCGCGCTTGGCGCCGCCGACATGTAATTGCTTCGAGCTCTGATTGGTTCATTGGATTGTTTACGACTGCTGTGATTGGTCAGAGTGGCACCGCGGCAGAACGTTTGCGCATGTGTAAACTTCAAGCACTTCCGGTCCGTTAAACACAACACTTCTGCATGAACCAACAGACCTAGATTTTCTAGATGCAATGATGAAAGGACCAAAACCGAAGAAAATTATGCTACGTACACGATCGGTTCTTGCATGAATACATTTCGAGATGGAGTGAAGACTTGTTTTTTGTGAAAAAATGCAATGCAAAAATTATTTGTTCATATTTCGTTGTTGGTGCAAACACCAAACCCCTTGGTGCAAACGCTTGAAACTTGAACGATGAAAAAACTTTTCAACGAAACAAACTTTTTCTCTACCTTTGTTTTATAACTCTTACTTTTTGTTTTCAAACTTCGCGGTACGGGAGTTTTATGTTGTTTATGTTGTAGTTCATTTTTTATTTCAGGTAATTTTTGTTTTTCCTTTGTTTCAAATTCATGAGCATATATTACCATACCCAAAAACAATGGAAAAATAAAAATTACCCGAGATAAAAACATTAACTACAACATTTACATGGGATTACAGTATGTCACCGGAAATGCGTAATTCACCGGATGCTCAGTTTTCTACTCATGCGCAGTGCGTTCTGCCGCGGTGTTGGTCAGAGTAATTACTTTGGTTTTGGTTTTAGACTAATACGACACTGCTCTATCATGAATCTACGACGACTTCCCTATAATATTTACGATGTTCACAAATGTAGGGAGATAACCAGATAAGCCTGATATATCCTGAGATATAAACCTATTTTTGTCCTACTTGGGTATATACTCCATGGAGGTTTTTAATTATATGCACACAAAACTATCCGGCATTTATTTAGGGTTAAAAACTCATTTTGAAATGGTTAGCTTTTATTTACTGTTATGGATATCACTACCCATAACAGTAAATAAAAGCTAACCATTTTAAAATGAGTTTTTAACCCTAAATAAGTGCCGGATAGTTTTGTGTGCATATAATTAAAAACCTCCATGGAGTATATACCCCTACTTGGCTGATCCTGGAAAGTGGAAGGCCTGGTGGAAGGCTGTACGAAAAGGTAGTAGTCACGCGTCAGTCACGCAACACTTGCTTACAAGTGGACTGGGAAAAGAGAATTTGTTGTAAACATTCAAGATGGCCTCCAGATGGAGGACATGGGATCATGATTTCTTTATTGACGTGCATGCCTCTAAAAAGCCCGAGGAAACAGAACTTATACCAGCGCTGGGACATGGAAGAGGCAAACCACCGAAGGATATCAGTTTAATTGCTCTTCCGAGAGCGGCTTTGGGAATAACAAAGGAAAAGAAGACTGCTCAAACGAGTGTCACAGCTGGGCGAGGAAGAGCTTCTATGATGAAAGCACGTGCTTTGACCGATTCACCTCCAGTTAGGAGACCGGGAGAGAAGCTTGACAAACCTCCTGTCAACATTATCAACGTAAAGTATTTGGTCGTTATAAGCTTTATACATGTATAAGCTGAAATTATTGTATTCTGCAGTTCAATATTAAGCTTAAGTTATTTCTAATTCAAGGCTGGATTTTGCCACATATAAGCTTACATATGACTTCGGTTTCCTTGGTTAAAAAGGGTAGTGTTTTGTTATAGGGATAGTATGAAAGGAACTATTTAAATTGATAATTAAGTATGGGAAATAACAAAATGTTTGCCTCGCTTGTGAAAGCACATTTATTTGTTTATTTACCGTCTTTTTTTTTCTTTATCACCACTTCACAGCATGCTTTCAACATTGCTTATCCTAGTAGTATGCAGAATGCGTGTCACATATGAGCCTATTAAATGACCTAGCTCGCCATGAGTCCCCCAGTAGCTCAGTTTTTTACAGTCGGTCCGACCCATTTCCGTAAGGCCATGGGTTCAGATTTTTTTCTTTGTCTCAGTTGTGACATGCCACTGAACATTACATCCTTCTCATCATAAAGTGCTTCCTGGTTCACATCAATTTTTCTTGTATTGCTGTTCTCTTGAGGCAAATAGAGCAATAAAATTACAAATGCAGAGCTAATAAAATGTACTGTTCATGTTCGCTATAACGGTCCGCCTCAGTTGCATCTGTCAAAACACTTTTTTGAACAAAGCATAATACAATAAGCACTATGCAGACAGAAAACAGACACCAGACATGATTGACCTATTGCGCTTGCCTTTAGCTAAAACTGCCAAATACCAGGTCAGTTTTAGACTCAATGGCGCGCGGGCATTCAATGCCTTGCCCCCTAAAATACGAAATGCAATTGACCTCAAGGAATTTAGATCTTGGCGAAACTCCATCTTAAGCGCTCTATGTGTATATTTCATATTTATTCATTTCTATTTCAGTTCCATAAATTTGAAAGTACTGTATTATCTAGTATTAGTTGTTTA